>CAIGRL010020959.1:0-10673 GCA_903798325.1 Fraxinus xanthoxyloides
GTATTTCGCCAAACAATTCGATCTGGGGTATCTATACATGAAGGTATAGCCCATATTTGTTCCACCACCAGAGAAGGGAAAACCAATAATAAACGTCTAATATTCTACCCAGTATCATTAAAAAAATCCTGCACCCTCGTAGATGTGTGCTTTCGGTGTGGGAATAGGGATGCTAAAGTGGTCTCACCCATCCAGAAGTCATGCAAAAAAAAATCTGACCTACCCCAAGGTGCTAGCAATGTATGGCTCTGTTCGGGGCCCAACTAATTTTAGCCTTTTCCAGATAGGAGAAGCTGAGTAAGGAACTACTACAAATAAAGGGTATGTCCCCATACAATACTTGCCCTATAAGAACTGGGCCCAACGAGATCTCTGAGAACAGAACAACCACCAGAGCTTCAGTGAGAAGGTGTCCACCACATCCTGTAATCTCCTAAAGCCTAGACCACCTTCATCAGTAGGAAGATAAATCTCCTTCCAGCTTCGCCAATGTAAACGACGCGCCTAATCTTTGGAATCCCACAGAAATCGTGCAAGATGCTCTCTAGTTTCTTCAGGATAGTTTTAGGGGGATGCATGATCTGAAGAAGGTGTAATGGCATGAAAGAGAAAACTAACCTTAGCAAAGTAATACGACCCCATTTGATAGAAGACGTGAAGCCCAACATGAGATCATGTTCCTAACCTTCTGGATAAGGTCATCACAAATGAAGCTCCTCTTGGCCCGCTTGAATATAGGGACTCCCAGATAAGACTAATAGATGCCCATTTGGGTAGTATGAGTCCGTTCTTATCTCTATTCACCAACTGACCAGAGACCCCCTCATAATGCTCTAGACAACTAAGAATTCTCCTAATAGAGACTTCGAAATGCACAGACTAATCCTATCAATCCAGATCCGATCAAATCTACATGCCTCTAATACAGAATAAATGAAGCTCCAATCCATGCGATCATATGCTTTATTCATGTCAAGTTTTAGCATAGCATTACCTCATCGCATTTTATCATCCAAAGTATGAAAAAGCTCCTGAACCAAAAGAACATTATCCCCAATTAGGCGACCAAGAATGAACCCACTCTGTTGTGGAGAGATAATGTACGGTAACAAAGTACTCAATCTGGTGTTCAACAGCTTAGTATTAAACTTATTGAACACAATAAATAAACTGATAGGTCTGAAGTTGGTCCATCTACAAGCACTGTCCCTCTTAGGGAGCAAGAATATAGTGGTAACAGCAAAACCCCGTGGAAGATGGACGCCATCAAGAAGTCCAAGACTGCCCTATATACATCGTCCTGAATAATATCCCAATAATGTTAGAAGAATAGGGATGAGAATTCATTCGGTCTGGCAGCACCTTCAGCATCTATACTAAACACCGCCTCCTGAACCTCATGAATCAAAGAGATACGGTTTGTTGTCAAATTATCATCCTCCGTCAAAAGCCTAGGGATGATATCAGAACAAATGAGGTTCAATGACTGTGTAGGAGCCGATAGAAGCTCCTGGTAGGAAGCAATAGCAGATGACTAAATGTCGCAGGAGTTGCTAAGACAACCCCTATTTGAGTTCTGATGGACCTAATACACGATTTGATCCTACGTCCTAGAACCATTGCATGGAAATAACGAGTATTGTGATCTCCTCCACATACCCAACGTGAACCGACTTTTTGCTTCCATAAACCCTCCTCAATAGATAAGGTTCGATTCAAAACTGCCTATGCATGATGTAATAGGTCACGATGCTCCGGTATAGGGTCTCTATCATATACTATCTTAGCCTCATCCACCCTATCCTCAGCATAATGCACCCATTGGAGAATATCTCCAAACAAATGTTGATTCCACCAACGTAGGCCCTATTTCAGCCTAAAGAACTTCGCCTAAAGAGCAGCCATGCCCGTAAAATGGTAGGGAGCAACCACTTCTGAGCGACAAAGGATGAAAAATCATGATGCTTAGTGCAAATGTTGAGGAATCTGAAAGGTCTAGGCCCCAAATCATCATCAGAAACCCACTGAAGTAATAAAGGCTAATGATCAGATGAAGTCCAATTCAAGTGCCTAACAGTAAGCTATTAACAGAAAGTGGCAGCTGTAGAATTAATGAGTACTCTATCCAGTCTCTTTCTAACTCGACCACTGGACCAAGTATACAGATTCTCAAGGAAACTAGCATCCTCTAAACCACAATCTAACATCATATCAGAGAAAGTAGTGNCTTCTCCTAAAGAGCAGCCATCCCCGTAAAATGGTAGGAAGCAACCACTTCTGAGCGACAAAGGATGAAAAATCATGATGCTTAGTCCAAATGTTGAGGAATGTGAAAGGTCTAGGCCCCAAATCATCATCAGAAACCCACTGAAGTAATAAAGGCTAATGATCAGATGAAGTCCAATTCAAGTGCCTAACAGTAAGCTATTAACAGAAAGTGGCAGCTGTAGAATTAATGAGTACTCTATCCAGTCTCTTTCTAACTCGACCACTGGACCAAGTATACAGATTCTCAAGGAAACTAGCATCCTCTAAACCACAATCTAACATCATATCAGAGAAAGTAGTGGTACCTCGATCACGAGTATTATGACCATTGCACTCATCATCATGCGTAATAGCATTAAAGTCTCCCCCAACTAACAAAAGGTCGTCCATAACGAGGGAAATATGGTGAAGACCCTTCCACAATTCCCTTATGATAGATACGTTACAAGAAGCATAGACGGGAGTTAGATAGATAGGACGCGCTAGTATGGGATCCTCAACTCTAACGTGAAGGAATTGGGGATGATCAACAATAACAGTAATAGTAGTACCCGTGTTCCAAAAAACCAGATTTTGTTCAACTCATTTTGAACTCCCGTGTTAAAGTGCAGATAACTCGAATATCTTCAAATCTATGCTGAAAAACAAAAAGCTCCAAAATAACCAAGAGATAAACCTGATGAAGTTGAATAAGTTTCTTCAAGCACCGAAGAGTAGTAACACTAGCTACACTTCTCGCATTCCATATGATAATACTCATCTGGATGTACGTGAAGAGATATCATGTGACCGACTCTTGGTCACCATCCTAGGAATTGAAGTATTTGTGGCTTTCATATTTCTTTTTCAACTAACTGGAATAAAACCATCCTCCTTTGTCCTACTAGTCATGCGTATCAAGTCATCAGTCGAGGAATGACAGTATGGACCTTGATGATGAACTTTAAAATGAGAAAAAACATCAGAATCAGACTGATCTGAAGATAAGAAAGCCTCTAAATTCTACTGACAATGTGTAGGTAAAATTGGCACTTCCAAACCAATCGAGTCCCTTGGCCTCTCCATCATATCCTGTAAAAGAGGATCAAAGTATATGGAACTACCAATCATGGGAGTACTACTAATCGGATTCGAAGATTGAGCAACTTGTTGATCATCTAATGAGGAAACTGGTTGGCCATGATGACCTGCTCGAGTGGGAGCAAGTGTCAACTGATCCAAAAGTAAAGAGGTAGAAATTTGTAGATTAGTGATATTAGTAACAGGGGCAGTGAAAGTAGTAACTGTCTGATCGACAATAATTGTCGTAATTGGGATACTGGGAGGAATAGAAGTAATATTCTCGGAAGTTCCATCCTGTCTCTTCTGATTGCGCTTAACCGGTGTCCATCTCTGGCGAGGAAGAGTCGCAGTCTCCTTAGCCTTACCCTTATCCTTAGCTAAAACTGGGAAAACCTTAGAAGTATGGTCAACAGCTATCTGTGCCACATGTGGTGGAGCAGGATGTGAACTAGCATTTATCATCCTTATGTCCAAAATGTCTACATTTGAAGCAAAAGTCGAGTACCTTATCGTATATGACAAACTGCCAATATCCTTTCCTTTTCTCCCTATTAATCGATACTCGATCAGAGAGTTTACATTCTAGGCCAACCTCAATACAAACTCTCACTTCACTGGATCGTTGAAGATCTGAAGTAGTTTCGCCAATACGAAGGGAAGCCCTATAGCCTTAGCTATAACAAATAATGCACTTTTAGCACGAAAGTGAATAGGGAGTAGGGAGAATGAAACCCAAATAGGAGCAATAGGGACCTCATATTGATGACTAAAACTAGGGGTCCACTTGAATGCCCTCATAGGACAACCATCAATATACCAAGTGGGTTTGAGGAATAATCGTGAGTAATCATCCTCGTGCGCCATATGAAAAAAAAAAGTGTATCTCATCAATTAAGTCGATCTCATAATCACCAATAAATCCAAAGCGCATAAAGTTCTCACGTACCTTGGCCATAGAAAGTTTACGATGAATAAATTTACCTACAAGTGTGACCCTGTATGCCTTCACAAGAAACAGTTCATCCGACTCTTCAAAGAAAATTGTAAGCTTACCATGGTGGATGTATGGTTCTTTAAAAACCAGCATATGATCTATAGAGTCCTGGGGAGCACGAAGTACCCGAAGCAAAATATTTTCTCTCGCTTATTTCAGCCTGAGTTATAGTAGGTTTGTTATTAACAGTAGTTGCATAGGAATTAGGGGCTTGGGTAGTAATAAGGGTACCAGAAGGATTAATGGGTGGTCTAGATGAGACCGGGGCAGAACGAGTGTAGGCAACTAGTGGAGGATGAGTATTGTTACCCATTTTACGGGCCTGCTGATGTTGATTCTGAAGTTCGTTGGAAGGAAGAGAGGCAACACCATCAGTTCTGAGTTTTAGCTGGGAATGAGGTACAAAATTGGCGGTGAGATTTGCCATACTATTGATCGGAGTAAAAGGCACCGTAGATCCATTGGTTGTAGTAGGGGGAGCAGAAAGAGTTGGTGATGGTGCCTTGGAAGGTGGATGGAATCCCTTAGCCAAGTGTGTAGGAGTGGGATTGGCATTCGATTGATCAATTATTTCTACCAATTAACGCATTATCCATGATTGTAGGACCTACAATAACGTTAGTACAATTCGAATTTGGTGCTAAACCCTCAACATCAATACCAATTGAAGCTTGAAAATCAGATTCACGTGCAATCACCTATAATGAAGAAATTTCAGCATTTTGGACTTTAATTTGTGCAATTGATTGTTGACCCATGGCTCTACCTTTACCAATCGAAGAATTCCCCCATCGAACTAACCATTTTGAGCAGTGAAGAGTTCAAATTCGTGAAAATTGAGTTTTTCGCACAAAAACTTCAAGGCAACCATCAATTGGTCCTGTTTTGGTTGAAATTGGTTTGAATCCAGGGTTGGGCTAGGTACACAAGGGTGGGAGAGGGTTAGCTCAGTAGGTCCACCGCCTTGGATGGTCATGGTTGCACTGGAATAAGCAGAAATCATTTTCTGCTTTCGCGAGTTCGTGCCAGCGAGAACTTCAGGGACAAATTCATCCAGATTGGCTCCAAATTGGGGGAAGCCCAATAGTGGGCTAGGTGCACCAGGTGAAGGCAGACCCAACCCAGGTGGTCCGCGACCCGAAAATTGCAGTAGGCGTAATCGCGAGTAGCGCGACTGGTAGTTTTTCTGGGTAAAATTTGATTATGAATTGAAGCCATGTTTGGGGTTTCCTAAGTGTGGGCTTTCTACTAATGTAGGTTCGACGGCATCGGTGTGGCCGGAAATGCATTTTCTGGCATATTGCAAAGTTTTAGGCAAAAAACTTTGAGCAGCGATTTCTTCCAAGTTTGTGGGTGAAATTTCATGATGTTTGGATGTATTGGAAGTTAGTGTTATCGGCTTGACATTGGTACCAAAATCCTGTGGTTTGGAAGGTTGATTATTGCCAAAATTTTGATGCATTTTTGGGAAATTCTAGAGAGAAGAGAGAGAAATGGGTTTATCTTCAATTTTTAAGGCCCTCCCCATCATGTCATACATAGATCCAAAAATTAACGCAATATATCATGCTTGTATACAGTTTTGTTCAGACATGAAATTAGAGTTAAAAAGCAACTACAATTAAAAATTCTTAAGCGCTTGTTTGCTCCATAATTTTTTGCCCATTATTAGATAGAAATTAAACTGATTTTGGCAAAAAGAGGATGACACTTCCCTTGACATGCACGTGGGACACGCAAGAATTTAAAAAATAAAAAAAACATGCATCATTGTTTTAGATATTACTGAAGGTTAGCGTCATTGTTTTAGATAATATTTCTCGTTAGCATCATTGTTTTAAATCATATTGAAGGTTAGCATCATTGTTTTACTCTTTTAGATATTATTGGACCAATTTCCTCTAAAAACAATTTTAACAACCAAAATCATTTTTCATAAATTGACCAGTATATTTCTTTTTTCAATGTTGTTGCCTCATATAATCGCGAAAATGATCCCACTCGCTGCGCAACATTTTCTTTTTAGTAAATCGGATCCAAACGCAACTTTTGGATTTCAAAAATTCCTTTTGACCTTTTAAAAGCGATGCTAAACGGGCCCTTCATGTAATATGGATCCAAAGATTAACGCGATAAATCATGCTTGTATACATCTTTGTTTAGACAGGAAATTAGAGTTAGAAAGCAACTACAATTAAAAACTCTTAAGCGCTAGTTTGCTTCGTATTTTTTGCCCATTATTAAATAGAAACTAAACTAATTTTGGCAGAAAGAGGATGATACTTCCCTTGACCGACACTCACGTGCACGTGGGACACGCAAGAATAAAAAAATTCAAAAAAAGTTGCATCATTGTTTTAGATATCATTGAAGGTTAGCATCATTGTTTTAGGTATTATTTATCGTTAGCGTCATTGTTTTAGATATTATTTCTCGTTAGCATCATTGTTTTAGATCATATTGAAGGTTAGCATCATTGTTTTAGATATTATTGAAGGTTAGCATCATTGTTTTAGTCTTTTAGATATTATTGGACCAACTTCCTCTGAAAACTCTTTTAACTACCAAAATTATTTTTCATAAATTGACCGGTTCATTTTTTTTTCAATGTTGTTGCATCATATATAGTTGTGAAGATGATCCCACTCGCTATGCGGAATTTTCTTATTTGTAAATCAGGTCCAAAAGCAACTTTTGGATTTCAAAAATTCCTTTTGACCTTTTAAAAGCCATGCTAATCAGGCCCTTTATGTCATATATAGGTCCAAAAATTAACACGATAAATCATGCTAGTATACAGCTTTGTTCAAACATGAAGTTAGAGTTAAAAAGCAACTTCAATTAAAAACTCTTAAGCGCTAGTTTGCTCCATATTTTTTGCCCATTATTAGATGGAAATTAAACTGATTTTGGCAGAAAGAGGATGACACTTGCCTTGACCGACACTGACAAGCACACGGGACACGAAAGAATAAAAAAATTCAAAAAAAGTTGCATCATTGTTTTAGATATTATTGAAGGTTAGCATCATTGTTTTAAATATTATTTCTCGTCAGCATCATTGTTTCAGATCATAATCAAGGTTAGCATCATTATTTTAGATATTACTGGGCAAACTTCCTCTAAAATTTCTTTTAACTGCCAAAATCATTGTTCATAAATTGACAAGTACATTTTTTTTCCAATGTTGTTGCCTCATATAATCGTGAAGACGATTCCACTCCCTGTAGAACATTTTCTTATCAGTCAATCGGGTCCAAAAACAACTTTTGGGTTTCAAAAATTCCTTTTGACCTTTAAAAAGCCATGCTAAAAGGGCCATTCATCTCATATATAGATCCAAAGATTGCCGCGATAAATCATTCTTGTATACAGCTTTGTTTAGACAGGAAATAAGGTTTAAAAAAGCAACTACAATTAAAAACCCTTGAGCGCTAGTTTGCTCCATATTTTTTGCCCATTATTAGATAGAAATTAAACTGATTTGGCAGAAAGAGGATCATACTTCCCTTGGCTAACACTCACATGCATGTGGGACATGCATCAATGTTTCAGATATTATTGAAGGTTAGTATTATTGTTTTAGATATTATTTCTCGTTAGTATCGTTGTTATAGATCATATCGAAGGTTAGCATTGTTGTTTTAGATATTATTGATGGTTAGCACCATTGTTTTGGATATAAATGGACCAACTTCCTCTAAAAATTCTTCTAACTTTCGATATCATTTTTCATAAACTGACCAGTACATTTTTTCTTCAACGTTGTTGCCTCATATAATCGTGAAGACGATCCCACTCATATTGTAGCATTTTCTTATTAGTCAATTGGGTCCAAAAGCAAATTTTGGGTTTCAAAAATACCTTTTCACCTTTTTGAAAGCCATCATAAATGGGCCCTTCATATCATATATAGTTCCAAAAATTAACGCGATAAACCATGCTCGTATACAGCTTTGTTTAGACTGGAAATTAGAGTTAAAAAGCAACTACAATTAAAAACTCTTAAGCTCTAGTTTACTCCATATTTTTTGCTCATTATTAAATAGAAATTAAACTGATTTTGGTAGAAAGAGGATGACACTTCCCTCGACCGACACTCACAAGCACGTGGGACACAAAAAAAAAAAGAATAAAAAAATAAGCATCATTGTTTTAGATATTATTGAAGGTTAGCTTCATTGTTTTAGATAATATTTCTTGTTAGCATCATTGTTTCAGATCATATTGAAGGCTAGCATCATTGTTTTAGATATTATTGGGCCAATTTCCTCTAAAAATTCTTTTAACTACTAAAATATTTTTTCATAAATTGACCAGTACATTTTTTTTTTCAATGTTGTAGCCTCATATAATCGAGAAGAAGATCCCACTCGATGTACAACATTTTCTTATCATTAAATCGGGTCTAAAAGCAACTTTCGGATTTCAAAAATTACTTTTGACCTTTTTGAAAGCCATGCTAAACGGGCCCTTCATGTCATATATAGATCCAGAAATAAACGTGATAAATCATTCTTGTATACAGCTTTGTTTAGACAGGAAATTATAGATTAAAAGGCAACTACATTTAAAAACTCTTAAGCGCTAGTTTGCTCCATATTTTTTGCCCATTATTAGATAGAAATTAGACTGATTTGGCAGAAAGTAGATGACACGTCCCTTGACAGACACTCATATGCACGTGAGATACGCGAGAATAAAAAAAAAACATGCATCATTGTTTTAGATAATATTTCCCGTTAGCATCATTGTTTAAGATCATATTGAAGGTTAGCAACATTGTTTTAGATATTATTGAAGGTTAGCATCATTGTTTCAAGTATTAGTGGGCCAACTTCCTCTAAATATTCTTTTGACTACCAAAATCATTTTTCATAAATTGACCAGTACATTTTTTTTTCTCAGTGTTGTTGCCTCATATAATCGTGAAGACGATCCCACTCGATGTACAATGTTTTCTTATTAGTCAATCGGGTCCATAAGCAACTTTTGGATTTCAAAAATTCCTTTTGACTTTTTAAAAGTCATGCTAAACGGGCCCTTCATGTCATATATAGATCCAAAATTGCCATGAAAAATCATGCTTGTATATAGCTGTGTTTTGACAGGAAATTAGAGTTAAAAAGAAACTACAATTAAAAACTCTTAAGCGCAAGTTTGTTCCATATTTTTTGCCCATTATTAGATAGAAAGTAAACTGATTTGGCAGAAAGAGGACGACACTTCCCTTGACTGACAACTCACATGCACATGGGACACGCAAAAATAAAAAAAATTCAAAAAAACACGCATCATTGTTTTAGATATTATTGAAGGTTAGCATCATTGTTTGAAATCATATTCAAGGTTAACATCACTGTTTTAGATAATATTGAAGGTTAGCATAATTGTTTTAGTCTTTTTGATATTATTGGACCAACTTCCTCTAAAAACTCTTTTAACTACCAAAATCATTTTTCATAAATTGACCAGTATATTTATTTTTCAATGTTGTTGCCTCATATAATTGTGAAGATGATCCCACTCGCTGCGCATCATTATCTTCTTAGTAATAGGGTCCAAAAGCAACTTTTGGATTTCAAAATTCCTTTCGACCTTTTAAAAGCAACGCTAAACAGGCCCTTCATGTCATATATAGATCCAAAGATTAACGCAATAAATCATGCTTGTATATAGCTTTGTTTAGACAGGAAATTAGAGTTAAAAAGCAACAACAATTAAAAACTCTTAAGCGCTCGTTTGCTCCATATTTTTTGCCCATTATTTGATAGAAATTAGACTGATTTGGCAGAAAGTGGATGACACTTCCCTTGACAGACACTCACATGCATGTGGGACATGCGAGAATAAAAAAAACATGCATCATTGTTTTAGATAATATTTCCCGTTAGCATCATTGTTTTATATCATATTGAAGGTTAGCAACATTGTTTTAGATATTATTGAAGGTTAGCATCATTGTTTCAGATATTATTGGGCCAACTTCCTCTAAAAATTCTTTTGACTACCAAAATCATTTTTTCATAAATTGACCAGTACATTTTTTTCTCAGTGTTGTTGCCTCATATAATCGTGAAGACGATCCCACTCGATGTACAGCATTTTCTTATTAGTCAATCGGGTCCAAAAGCAACTTTTGGGTTTCAAAAGTTCCTTTTGACTTTTTAAAAGTCATGCTAAACGGGCCCTTCATGTCATATATGGATCCAAAAGTAGCCATGACAAATCATGCTTGTATATAGCTTTGTTTTGACAGGAAATTAGAGTTAAAAGCAACTACAATTAAAAACTCTTAAGCGCAAGTTTGTTCCATATTTTTTATATTAGATAGAAATTAAACTGATTT
>CAIGRL010020962.1:0-10604 GCA_903798325.1 Fraxinus xanthoxyloides
TACCTTACTATCTTCATTGGTAAAACATTGCAAGCATCTCTGCACAACGTGATTACCATTTAGGTCCTTAATGAGGGCAAGAAAGCCCGGCTCAAGGGCTGAAATAACTAGCGAAATTTGCTGCCTTGTTTTGAGGGTCTCAATCAACTTTTGGACCACTCGAGTGCTGATACAAAAAGAATAAAATGGTTAACCAACATGAAGAGTGATGAGCGCAAAGCAAAATGTGGGCGACTTACCCATGTGTATTAAGAGAGACCCTAACAAGCTCCCCTGGAACTTCAGTCACCCTAAGCAAAATCTGAAGTCTCTGTTCTTCATTGCACACATCCAACAGTTTTTGCATAAGGTAATTCCCGAATGGATTTGTGATAAGTTCAACTGCATGACCAACTATCTCACTAAATATTATCTGCACATCTCCCGGAGTCCCTTCATCAAACATCCGTTGCAAAAATCGGCAACCATGCTGATCCTTAGCTATGTGATATATATATCCTTGAGCTTCTGTCAGAGAGCTACACTTTGATGACAAGGAGAAAGGGATATGCTGGAGACCTGCAATTTCTTGCGGCTTTCCAGTGCCACTCTCATGCATGAAACCCTTAGCATTTTGTACACTGGGACGTCCACATCCTCTGTGAATTGCATAATTTAAACCGTCCCCTTGAAGGATCAAACTTTCCTCTCCGGCAAAAGCTTCAACACCCCCATGAGGCACTTTAACACGAGAAGGTAATCTATTTCTTCCATTAGGCACGGGTTGCTGATAATGGAGCAAATTTTCCACATTAAATTGAGGTATTAGATGAGCCAATTGAAGCATGTAGGGTGAATGAAATGGATCTACGTCTTTGATCAGATTCGTCCCATTTTGCGAAGCATAGTATGAAGAATCAACAAGTGAAGGCCTTTTTAAAGTGCAAGATGGCTTTGATGCCGAAATCCCCAAGGGAAAATAATTTCCAGCCGGCACGTTATTTTTATAAAATTGAGGACTCGAAGCTAAATTCCCACGCTCCGTTCGAGCAAACATTCCTTCAGATGCACCATGGGAATACCGGTGCCCAAATAAATTACCTATTTTAGAGTCAGGCGGCTTTGCCAACAATGCAGAATCCATCTCACCATCAAACATAGGACTTCTTGGAACAAAGGAATTAAATCCTCTACATTCCGAAATGCCCCTTCTAAAATTCTCAAAATTCATTCGAATAGGCCCATCCACAGACTGATCACGTAATTGAAAACCATTTTGGGATAGTGAAATTTCCTCCTGCTCATGGCTAATATACATTTTACTAAAATTACTCAACAAACTCCGTCCCTCAACTGTATTAGTTTCATTTGCCTTGTTGAAATCTAACCAGGATCCGTTGCCAGAAACCAGGTGGGGCTTCAGTTCTTCAAACTGGGGTGGAGTTGGCGATCCATTGTCAGAAAATGAACGCCCACCAGAGAACAAGCTTGAGGATGAGCCGTCAGATGGTAAAGAGAACCCACTGGCAGGGGAAGATGCACATGCATATTTATGCCTCAACAGTTCATCATCATACATACCATGAACATTCATTTTGTGTGTCATATGCGATGTATGATCAACAAGACTATGATGATGGACATTGCTATGTGTATGATGAAGATTCAATGATGATGTTGCATGAGGGATCTCGCCCAGTAACATCTCGAGTTCATCATCATTCATGTTTTCTACACTTCTCTTCTCGATCTTCACGCCTCGTAAAAAAAAAAGAAAAGAAATATACAACACGAGATTTCACAACGAAACAATACAAGAATCAAAAGACCCACAACAGGAAATGATCAAGAGTAAAAAACCCATTAAAAATCAATGAGAGATTACCGCTTTTTAACATCTGGGTCTAAGAATCCCAAAGTGTAGTTGATAGAAATGGAAAGACGCAGTGGGATTTTGACGGTGAACTTTCATTTTGTTTAAAAAGATAATATTTCCTTTTCTTTTAGTTCATTTGGGTTTTCTACAGAATAAGAGTTGGTGAAGCATGCCAAGATGAACGCATAGGATACATACATATATATATACTGTAAATTACACACAAGCATACACTCTCTGGTACGGTCTCACGCCATTAAAGGTGGAGGAAATGAACAGACTTACTCTCTCTCACCCTTTTTCTCTCTCTATGCATACACGTATATATTAGAGTGATAAAATAATGTAAAAAATTACTGAGCTGGAAATGGTGCTGTACGTATTTATATGTGCGTTCAGTTAGGGAAGATTGCATCACTGGTCCCCAACTTTAGTAGAAATTTAATTCTTAAGTAAATGCATTTTTAATAGGGAAGATTGCACGACTGTTCCCCCAACTTATTACTCTAGTAGCAATTTATTTCTTCACTTTTAACAATAATAGAAAATATCCATACACGTGTTAAATTGCCATGTGCTCCTTGTTTGTCTAATTTTATAAAATTAGAGTTTGCTTCACGACTTGAATTGGTATTAGAAATTTTACGCGAAACTCAAAATAATTCAGTAATTTATCGAACATTTTGACTTTTTATCATTAATGTTGATTGTGCAACTATAATCAAATGTTGAAGATTAAATTGTTCTTTTTTCGAAAATTAGTGATCAAAATACTGTCAAGGGCAATAGAACTAAATTTATATAAATAATGAGCGCGTTCTCTCACAACTTTAAATTCGCTCAACGTACTTCCGTGACTATGTCTTTATTATTTACCACGTGTTTATAGGATTTTGAATTTACTTTGTTTACATACATTATGATGCGTTTTGGGAAGGAAATTGCCCATGTTTTCTAGCATCGTGGTTCGATTATGAGGTCCATAATTAGGAAAAACTTTTGCTCCTTTTATGTTTTTTATTCGAGTTATTTTTTATTGTTAATTTAAAATGAAGGGTAATCTTATTTTTAATATCATTTTAATTGTATTTTTGGAGGAAATTTCTTATGGAAACTAACCCCGGTAATTATAAAATGGGTCAAAGGTTGGGGATGATGACTGTAATTTCATCCTCTTTTCTAATTTTTCATATGTCCCACTCAATCAATGTCGACACATTTTGTGCATGTGGCGCGTGGAAAAAGTTATTTTTATATTATGCTAGAAATTAATTTGATCGTTTTATTTTAATTATCAAAAAATTAGTAGATGAATTTAATTTTTTTTATAATTATATTTAATTACTGACCTTTTTCAAATCTGTCCACGTTTTATCGGTTGGTGATCATTTATGAATATGATTTTGACTCTTAAAAACCATTCTCACTTGGTACCTCATTATTATCATCACATAAATTTTAGCAAGAAATTAATGATAATGTTATTAATATATATATTTTTATGTTTGCTTGTTCCCTTGTAAAAAAAATAGGTACAGAGCTGAATAAATTACTCAAAATTGCACTCTATATTCCATACAAAAAGTGGTGTCAATCACTTCTACTCGATCTTTTTTTAACTGAAATCTCGATATTTAGATCATTAACATTCTATACAAACATCGAAATTTTCACCTTTTCTGTTTGTTGCAACGGAGTTCTTAGTTGTGCAGACCCTTTTTGACGTTACTGCTTTACTTCGTATTTCTCAAAAGATAAGATTAATGATCTTTTCATAATTGGTATTTTTGCGATATTTTTCCATTTATAAGGTAAGTTATGGACTTCCCGGACCAAATTGTTGTCACATAATCTCTTGAGATACGATCACTATCTCATAAATCATTAAAAGTTATAATTCTAAGTTAATTTTTATATTTCACATTCAAAACATGATCTTGAGAGTTGAGAATGAGTGTAAATATGAATGTATCATTTAAAGAGTGAGCATTAATTCTATTCATACTCATTTTTGTCCACTTGTCTTCTAAAATACTCACATTATAAACAAAATTTACATGCTGTCCGTCCGCGTATAAACCTAACTTAGAAAAATTTGTGGGTAGTTGATTTGATCCATTCACGCAATAAGAAACAGGATACAATAGGAATTGAATATTTCTCTAGGGGTAAACATGTATTTGCAGTGCAATTCCTTAACTATAAAGGAAGTGCCTTTTTTGTTACTTCGTATACGCGTAATCAGTTAGCAGTCTTTGTCTTCAGTCTGTTATCCAATAGCATATAGACACGTGGAATTTAACTAATCTGGAAAAAATTCCGTTTTAGTTAGTAGCACTAATTTATGAAATAGCAGCTAATTTTGGTAACTGATAACGCACAGGTGGGTGGATACCTGTTCTATGACCCTTGATTTTTAAAATATTGGTCCACGCACAAGTTCAAGAGTGTTTTTTCTTAATTTATTCGACTTAAATATTTTATGAATTGCAGTTCTAATTGGTTGGTTTGTGATTGAATACTGTAGAAGTTCTTCCAATCTTCGATCTTCATTCGATATTTTCGCACTGAAACAGAATTATATTAACGCAGTAGGCCTCAGAGTATTAATAGTCG
The DNA here is from genome assembly GCA_903798325.1 of Fraxinus xanthoxyloides. Taxonomy (NCBI): domain Eukaryota; kingdom Viridiplantae; phylum Streptophyta; class Magnoliopsida; order Lamiales; family Oleaceae; genus Fraxinus; species Fraxinus xanthoxyloides. The sequence continues at coordinate 4,472 of CAIGRL010020962.1, forward strand.
ATGGCAATCCCTCGTGCTCGAATTTAGATTTCATCATTCCATACATCCCCGCTTTATCATTCTTGAATCCGTGAGACCCTACAAGGTCACTAGATAACGTGTACCAGAAAATCAAGCTAAAATTTTGTTCGCGTCCCTGTGTATAACACTAGTAAGGGGGAGGGGAACGTACCTGCGAGCACAAATTGTTGCCCAATTACCAAGGCACGACGAAATGAAGATCACTAAAAACAGCATATTATATGAATTGTTAGCTTGCACACAAATGGCAGCATACAAAACATCAAATGTTCTTCAGATCTTACAACTGGAAAGACAACACAGGTAGAAAACTTCCATAAAATTGTCTCGTGTTTAGAAATGAATTTCCTCGACTAGTATGAAGGTAAATTGTCCAAATTGCATGGAGGTATATTAATAGATAGGCCTGCTTTTCACAGATCCAGCAGCAGCAGCAGCTAAAGAGAAGTATCGTTTGATGGAAAAACTATTTCATTAGTCACACGAAACTATTTGAACAAGTACAAAAATAATATACTGTTATAATATGGACGTACCATTACCAAGAAGAAGAATGGTCATTGCTACAAGATTGTGCTATAATGAAATTTTCCCTTCAACGCCTCCCTGATCTGCCAATCATCCATGACAATATGCATAAGCCCAAATGTGATTTAGTGTTGTTTAGTGTCTCGTCTAACTCGAAAACAGTAAAGGACCAGCTCATTGTGCTAATAATAGATGCAGTGGCATTTTCCTTTTTTTTTTTTCCCTCTTCCTTTAGCAAAAAAACCAGGATATAAGAGGCTAATATCACTCTTTTATCTTTCAGGACATTAAAAGGATTGTACGTGTTAAAAAAAAATAAAAATTATACGGGACAACTATTAATTTTACAATTCAACCCACAAATGGATGTTTGAAATTGCCAACATATGAATAATCTCAATTCTGATTCTCAAATATATGGACAGAATTTCAGTACTTATTTTCCTCCATTTCTTGATTTCAAGTACTTTCCAGAATTTATATCAGTGTACGTTTCCTTTACCTTTTTTTTCCCTCTTCTCGTGTTTGTTCTATTTAAGCTTTCCTGACCTAGAATGACATGATTTACTGACAACTTGATAGTTAGAGTAACCAGAGGCTGTGCAATAGGTAACATTACTTGATCAAAGAAACTCTGTCTAATATATTGATACAGACAAGTTATAGAGGTGATGATTGAGAAGTGGGAATTAGAGGAAGGGGAATAAAGAGTCACAATAAATCGATGGTCAATTTTGATGCAGAACAGCTCAGAAATTATACTCTAGTCAGGGGCAGTGCCAGAAATGTAATTCAGTTGGGGCATGAGTTACGTTACTTAACTAAGAATGAAAATTTTGAAACAAGATATTAGTACAAAATCATTAGAAAATGTTACATTTCATTGTCTAATCATTTCAATTTATAGAGCAACTTTATCTTTGCTTAGAAGTTAGAAGCATAATCACTACAAAAACAATGCAATGATAATGATGACCCTTGCTAATTAGTCATATACATGATCCGATCTATTCACTGGTCATACGAAAAATTCACTTGTTCATGCTATTTTAGTCTCTTAATAAAGTGGGTTACTGTAAATCATATACTCTGCAAATCTTAAACATTGTTGCTATGTTGTACACAATTTAATCAAACTAGAAGTGTAATCAAATCCCAGAGAGGACAACTTTCTCCAGTGGACCCATCCTGGCTCCACGAGTGACGCTGATTGGATTTCTGAACTTCTTCAATATCTCAAGCTAGGAGTAAAAGGTGAGTTCTAGGAGCTTAATTATTAGGGAAATTCGGGTACAAGCTTGAGGACAAAAAATAGAAACGATTTAGCCACTGTTAATGTTTTGAATAGTGAATTTTTGGAGAATGTGTAGTTAAAGAGGTGGGAAAAGTTTTGGGTTTACGAGCAAATTATTTTACTGTGTAAATGTGTAGTTGAAAATAAGTATGCAGAATAAAAAGTTTTGAAATAAAGGAGGTAAAACAGAGGCTTAGAAGTCCACTTTGATGACATTGCATGGATACTCTTAATGACTCTTCTTCAATTGACAGGGAAATACAACTTCAAGAGAGAAAGATCGTACAAGGATAAATATTATTCAATTCTAAATAAAACAAAAGATTTTTCCCAATGCCAGCTCAATTAGAACAGAGCTTCCATATAAGAAAGTAGGAACCAGAAATTCACGACTAACACAAATCCCCAATCAAAAGGGACAACCTAAAAACATAATTAGACTCAACTAGGACATGCTAACCTGTTATGACTTCCTGCCAGAATATTCTCAAATTTCCAAAATACCCTCACAGTAGAAACTAAGGCTCTGTTTGAGCCCCATTTTTGGAAGAACCAGATTTTGTAATAATGAATTGTTTGGAGAACGAATAAAAAGTAGGAAATAATTTTGAATTTATGTACAAAAATTATTTTATGGATTAATCTACTCGTACACGTATTCTCTACACTTTGGGTTACACTCCCTTATGGGTCAAAAATCTGACCATGCATTGGAAAATGTGTTGTTAAAATCAAATCACCAAAATCTACCAACTCACCAAGATGTAAACCAATGTGTCAACTTTTATGTATATGTAGCATGATCCTTATTTTATTAGGAGAATGTGTGGTTAAAATTGATTTTGGAGAAAAATGAGTAGTTAGAAAATGAGACTCAAAAGTGGGGTAAGTAAGAGAACATGACTTCATCAAATGAACAATTAAATAATGACAAAACTAAGATTATTATGAGCTATAATCCTTAAGAAAGTGTCCAAGGTAGGCTCGTAATTCTCTGAATAATCCCAAATTAGTACGCGAGCTTCATGAAATCTTTCCTATGCATACTGTATACTTTTATATGTTGCCATCATTTATTTCCATCATTTTTGGAATCTAACGGACAAAACATAAATCTTTGAAGTGCTGAATTATTCTAGTAAAATCACAACTGATTATTGACCTCTATAAACTTAGAACAGCAAACATTCTTAATGAATATCATCAGCTTTTATTAATATATTATATTTGAAACTCTTCATAACCCAATATGTTCTGAGTAGACAAATCATTTAATGTAGATAATATGTGCAGAGGCCTGATGAATTTTATATAAAGAAAAGCTTCCAATGGGTCTGATACTGGTGAACCTAATTTATCCAGAATCTGTAACCCCTCTCACTAAAATGATATCAATGAGGTCAGGAGAAAATGGTACCCAAGGATTCTTGTAATTCAACCATTGACTTTCTGGTCAATTCCTAATTTCACAAGGAATCCATGAACACTCATGTTTGTCAGAGTACAGGAGGAAACAACATCTTGCATTATGGTGCATTACAATCATCTTATTCCAACATCAAGGACTGTTTCAGGACTTCCTGTATATCTGAATAATGACAGTTGGACAACAGACTGCTTTTCAAGCTAGTTCGTGTTTCCAATTTCTCATACGGTTGGTCCAGTAGCATTTGAAAAACGGATTGGTACACCTTCTCTTAAAGAATCACACATTCACAAGAGGCGCAAAGAATTGCAGAACAAATGAAACCTTCAAAATTATAAACAGAAAATTGCTGACCTCAAAGATTAGATTTGAACCCACAACTCGTCAAATGTTTTGCAAGAGCCTCTCCTAAATCCTTTCGCCAGTTGAGTGCAGCCATGGCCTCAGATACAGGCCAGATAATTGCAGTCTCAGTTGTGAGATCCACATTAGCTGAAGAAACCTGTGGCTGTTCAGAAATTTAACAGAATAATCATTACTTAAACTATTATGGCTACAAGGCTTCTAGTACAAAATCTTCAAGACCTAAAACAACAAACTTGGCAAACATGCCCATATTGTAAGACATTCAATCGTCTCAAAAATTATAATATCTGGTAGCTTTCTTTCTCCAAGATAGTCAACTAACTCCATGGTGTAAAGGTAAGAATTTATTCTCAACATCTTCTTTTGAATAATGTTGCTCTGCTTTTTGCTAAGTGAGGTTAATCACAAAATATTAGATGCACTTTCAGTAGCATCCTAATTATCAGCAGCAGTAGGTTATGCGTTATAATATTGGTAGCACGATACTTGTATTAAACTGGTTTTCCCTGCTCTACACCTTTATCCTGCAAGGGAGTGATTTTTCTTTTCACTTTGCAGAGGAATTTTTCTCGCCCCAAGTTTTCATTTTAACAAACAGTAGAGACCTACATGTGAGGGCAAGGAAAAAACAAGTATAAACTATAGCAATAAGGGTATCTTTGGTCATGAAATAGATTGACCAATGCCATTACAAAAAATCAAAAAAGCAAAACAGTGAAGTTTCTTTTCATCCAAATATTCAACAAATATTAGGACATGCGCATGCAGGCATCAAAATTACTCATAGAAGCACCATGATTTTATGCACTTACTTGACTTTCTAAAATTTTTTTTACACTTGCTGAGCATCCCCCGCATGTCATTCCCTGCAATTTTATAGAACTTTAATTAAAAGATATCAGATAGAACAAAAGAATAAAAATTCATTCAAACAGACAATCAAAGGGAAAATTACCCATTGTTGCTGAACGTATAATTCATGATACTCGAGAAATTATCCTTTTGTGTTAAAGCTAAGAAGCGAAGTTACTATTTTTTATTTTTTTTTAATAAAAAGTCAAAAATTAAAAACCCTTGCAAAATTTAATTTAAATGCACATCAGCTCCAGAATCAGAATAGAGCGTCCAACAAGCCACTGGATGACTTGTGAGTAATTCTCAATTTGAAGAATTATATTTATGGCTAACCAAATATTTGATTTAAAAACCGAAGACGGCGTAGCTCATTTATTTGTACCGTTACATTTAGGGAGATAAATTTTGAGGGGAAATAAAAAGAGCTTACTCCAACATGAAGAACAATAACATCAGGATTGACAGCAGAAGCATCATCATCCCCGGCGGCCACCTCCGTCGACTTCTCCTCACCACCCTTCTGCGCCCCATCATTGTCACCGCCGCCGACATTCCCATCAATTCCATCAGAAGCAAACGAGGACGCAGAGCTAGACACGCACTGCAATTGGGTCCAGCGTGGGTCCACAGTGCCAATACCTCGTACCACAGGACCCGAACGAATCCGGCCGAACTCGCTGCACCTGAACTGGAGGTGAGCAATCGCACTCGAACGGTTCGTGGAAAAGTGCCGGTGGGTGAGAGGGTTAGAATGGGAAATGAAGGACTTGGAGAGGTACAAAGTACTCGAAGAGAGTAATGTTGACTCCATTTTTTGTGTCTTCTTTATTCTCAGCTGCGTGCCTTTGGATTAAAGGTTTTGGGTGAGGGAGGAAGTTGGAGGGAAATTCTCATACGCGGTAGCTGAGCTTTCAGAGAAATTTCAATTGAGTCGCTAAACTTTAATTTGTTTCTATTTAATCATTAAACTTCAATTTAATTTATAATTTCACCATCATGTTACATTTCTCACTTATTCTTAGCTGAGACAATCATACCATAACTAGTTTTTCACATAATCGTTATTAAACCACTATAAATGGACAATAGTAAAATGAGAATTGTAGCAACACCTCTACATTAAAAAGGATTTTTGTGATATGGCATGATAGTAAGTTGATATGTCACGTGAAAAACCTACTGAGGTATTACCATTAGTAAAGCAATTTTTATGAATTCAAGGGACAACACGTGACAAGATGGTGGAGTTAAATATTTCTAAGAATATGGGAGACAACATACGACAATTTTTATCGCGAGTTTTAGGAATAATGTCCCATTGTGGGGTGGAAATTTGTGAAATTGAATTACATCCAAGCTTGTCTTATAAATATCAATAGAATCTGAAAGCGGAATTCCAATTTCATCCATTATGCTTTCAGACGCTTAGGTGTTGTTCTCTTTGTGTTTCAGTTTTGTATATTGAGTTTTGAATTCATTTTGTGTTTTGTGTTTTGAGTGTCCATTTTGAGATTGTTAAAAACATGTTCTTTTTGTCATTTTGAAAAATTGTTTTAAAAATACCCCAAGCCCGTTTTGAAAATTTTGGCTTGATTATAACTGAAAACCCCCAAATCGTTTTGTGTTTCCTTTGTAAATTTTTA
>CAIGRL010020966.1:0-15919 GCA_903798325.1 Fraxinus xanthoxyloides
TGGATTGGAATGAATATAAATAGATTTTGGATTGGATAGATAATATGATAGTGTTAACTTTCCAAATAAATCACGTAATAAATTTCTTTTCTTTTTGAACAGTAGACCTGAACAGTACCCCCCGTGAACAGCAAAAAAAAAAATTAACTCGAAATTCAACTACGAAATTGACAAAAGAAACGGGAGTTGATTTGGATGCTAAATTTGTCCAAAAATAGCTTGACTCTTTTTTTTGAATTTTTTGGATCAAAAACTCAAAATTTACGACGGACACGAAGAACATGAGCAAAAGACTCAAAAAAAAATATATATATATATATAACCTAAATATGGAGCCCAAGTTCTGATACCAAATGATGTGAACTCGAGAGTGGGATCAGCGTGAAAATCCCGGAATTAATTGAAAACTTCGAGAAAACTCAAATTCAGTTTGTAGACGGTGGAATATCGACCTGCAAATTATTGAACCAATCAACCAAACAAAAACGAAGTTTGAATAACCTCTTGATTACAAAATCAACGAACATCGATTTGCGAACTCCAAATAAATAACTTTCTTTTTCTTACTCAAGAGGATATTCATAAGCATAACCAATAATTATATATAGGGAAAGTTACAGAATACACCATTTCATAAATTTACACTTTATCTAATTTATTTTTATTACGGTAATAAATTTTCTTTTGTGTAGCGTCATCGTAGAAGAAAAACATGCACAATAGATATCAACATATTACAAATGAGTACTTGACTTTTTTAGGTTGCAAAATTACACAACTTAAAATGAATAAGAAAATAATTTTTAACTAAAATAAATACAACTAATATAAAAAATCATTCTCTTTGACCAAAAATTACTAATTACAAGATAACTTGGAACTTCATATTAAAATGTTAACCTTATTAAAGGAGTGGCTCAAGTATTTATAAATTTATCTATATTTTAATCTTTATTAGGTATTATGTTATATCCCTTAACGTATACCACAAGATGGTGGCTTTTGAGCATACTAATATTGAAATTTTTATGCCGTTTTTTGATCTTAATTGGATCAAATTGTTTGTAGATTTTGAACAAGTTTTAAATTTCACTATATCAAGACTTGAGTTTCATATTAAAATGTCAACTTTATTAAAAAGAGTAGCTCAAATCCTTATAAGTTGATTTATATTTTTATCTTTACTCGATATGAGATTTTATTCTTTAACAGAAATTAATAATTTTTATTTCATTTTACAAAGTTGAAAGAGTCAAATGAAATATTTTCTATATATATCAACATATCATTAACCTACAAAAAGTGATTTTTATTGGTTTGATCATTGACGTTAGAGTTTAAGAATAGAGAAATAATAAATTTTATAAATCTCACAAAAAATGATATTTTAAGGAAAAAATCAATGTTTAATGAAAAATCAATGTTTAGAAAATGGAGTAGGAATCTTTATTTAAAGTAATATATATGGTGTGATTTGTTATTTAATAAATGATATATATTAATTTGTTCAGATATTTATAAATTTTGCAACAAATGATGACTTTTGTAACCTCGTTTTTTTTTGGACCTTTCTTTTCATAAGACAACATTTTCGCTTCCTTGAAATGACAAGTAATTCAAAGATTAAACTAATAAACTACTTCTCTGACCTCACTCCTAATTTTAATTAGTGATTAGCTGTATCAATACTATTCAATTTTCGGTGAGTTATTGTATTGACATTAGTCCAAAAAATTAATTAATTTGTTGCTTTTCACATTGAAAAATTGGTATTAATGAAATATATAAGTCTTTTTTAAAGTTGAAGTCAAATGATTAGGTAACATAAAGTGTTTATCAATAAAACGCTACCTTCCATGGGAATTCTATTGACCATGTCCATTTGAATGAGCCGTTCGACAGTAGTATTTGCATTTGGTTGTTTAATACCAAAATCCTTAAATTTCTTCAAATACAATGTTTAATAATACATTATCCAAAAGTTTACCTCTTGAATATAAAGAAAAACACATTTTATTTTCAAGGTTAAAATTACAATAATTCTTTTTCCCTTGGGATTTAAATCTAGAGTTAATCCATTTGTACATAATGGTTTGTCTCCTTTCATATAATGCGCGGGGCCTGCGTGTATTTAAAAATTTCGATAGTATGGTCCACATCCCCATTGTGAGTAAAAGATAAAAGATTCGGTACATATAGCATGATACTTAAATCTAACACGATGTTCTTTTCCCTTGGGATTTAAATATCAATTTGTAGATACTCTAGCTAATTCTCCCCGACTGTACACATAATTAAATTCGTTACAATGAATTTAGAGTATCGAGGAATATCATGTGATGATTCAATCATGCTTCATGTACAGGTTCTGTACAGACCCCCACCGATAACACACAATTGGGGGTGGTGTGGGTAATTTTTTTTACTTTCATGTGAGAGGGTGTATGGGTTCGCACACCCTGTACATTTGGCTTAATTGTGCAATGATTAGATCAATTCAACCTTGGTTATATATATATATATATATAGTTCTTAAATGTCTTTAAAATGATGCAATGTGTATAAATACTGAAAAAGGCAGCAATTTCATATGACTCTTTCAACTTCAACCCTTCCAAGCTGCTTTGCCTTTAGTAATCAGTTTCTTGCAAAACTTAATTACCTTCGTGTCTTAAATAAAATGATAGAAAAGTCGGACGCCAAAAAAAAAAAAAGTTTCAATTTAGAAAATTAAAGCGGCAATTAAAACCTAGAGTTTCCGTGTTGTCTCAGTCTTAATATGGATCTTTTCCATCATGCATGGCTATAAATAGGGTTCTATGTTAATTCTCAAACCATCCCACAAGTATATAGTTAAATAAGCTCTTAATACATACTAATTCTCTGCATTTGAGTTCATCGAAATGGGTTCATATAGTTTCTATATTGCTGTCTTGATCACGTTTAATCTTTCATTTATGGGTTTTTCTTCTTCTCTTAACCCTTACTTCTACACCAAAGTGTGTCCACAAGCTTTGCCAACCATTAAACGGGTTGTGGGTGCTGCTGTAAATCAAGAGAGACGCATGGGGGCTTCTTTACTCCGTCTTCATTTCCATGACTGTTTCGTTAACGTAAGAAAAATTTGTCATTTTTTCCTAATGTTTTGGTGATTATTTCTTCTTTTTTAGGAATGACCCTTTTTTTTTGCTGTTATTGCAGGGCTGTGATGCTTCTATTCTTTTAGACTCGACGTCTGCTTTCACTAGTGAAAAGAATGCATTGCCCAATGCCAATTCCGCTAGAGGATTTGAAGTCATTGATAGAATCAAGTCGGAGGTTGATAAGGCTTGTGGCCGTCCGGTAGTGTCTTGTGCTGACATTTTGGCAGTTGCAGCACGTGATTCCGTAGTCGCAGTACGTACCATATAACTTACACACGAATATGTTTGATACTCACATATTTATAATTATTACTCGTTATTATCTCTATATTTTGTAGGATCCACTATTATTTTTCTTTATAAAGTGATTCATAAATTTGCCAAAATGGAGGCTAAATGTATAAATATATACTCCTTATGAACAGCAAGTTTAGCTAAGGTTATCTAGAAATATATTTAACAAGGAAAATGGTTTCTTTGGGTGCAGTTAGGGGGTCCAAGTTGGGAGGTTCAACTCGGGAGGAGAGACTCAACTACGGCTAGCGAATCTAAAGCCAACGATGACATCCCTTCGCCAGTCATGGATTTACCGGCACTTATTGACTCATTCAAAAAGCAAGGCCTGAATGTAAAAGACCTCGTCGCGCTCTCTGGTGGCCACACCCTAGGGTTATCTCAATGTGGTCTCTTTAAAAATCGTATTTACAACGAAACCAACATTGATCCAAACTTTGCTCGTCAACGTCGAGCTACTTGTCCCGCCAATGGAGGCGACTCTAATCTTGCTCCTCTAGATCCCACCCCAGCTTCTTTCGACACAAAATACTTCCGCAGTTTGGTGTCAAAGAAAGGGCTCCTCCACTCTGATCAAGCATTATACAACGGAGGTCAAACTGATTCTCTTGTTAAGACTTATAGTACAAATTTTGGTGCTTTTTCCAAAGATTTTGCTTCTTCTATGGTTAAAATGGGTAACATAAAGCCACTGACGGGGAAGAGAGGACAAATTCGATTGGATTGCAAGAAAGTGAATTATTAAAAGTTTCTTAATGTTTTCTCAATATATATTCTTTGTTAAGATGTTGATAAATTCTTAATTAAGTATGGTTTCTCTGTTAAAGAATAAACAAAATATTTGTATTTGTATTGGGATTTGAGGAGTTTGACTAAATGCAATTTAAATATATAATTAAAAGTGTTTCTTTTTACCTTGTACATGTTTGCCGTTTAAATGTCATTTTTCTTAATGTTGCTTTAATCAATTTGTATCCTTTTTCTTTTACTTTATGTTTGTTAATTAGGTCTATATATATATATATATTATTGCTGGAAGAAGTTTGACCGTCTTAAGAAAATCAACTTAAACCACCAATATGAAGAAAAAAAGAGAAGTATTTATTGAGTAATATTATATGAATTAATCCCCACGTACATATGGGTTCACCAGAATACTCACATGAGTGTGCCCACCATGTATTAAAAAAAAATTATGCACGGAACCCATATGTGTGAGTGTCTTGTAAGTGATCTGTGAAAATTTTCTTGTACGTAAAGCATGATTCAATGTTATATAGTTCCACTGGAGTTATAACCTCAATTTCGGTGGTGCTACATGATATGTTAAATGAAAGATGAAATTAAAAATTTTATTTAATTTCATTTATCATCTATTGTCACATTAACATCACATAAATGTAATGACAGTAGAATTAAATAAAATTACTCGTATTTATGTGGATGAAAGTGTAAGCAAGAATAGTACAGGATCACAAATGAGAGTCTGCGCGCGAATTAAAGATTAAGTGCATAATTGAAGAACAATCTTAACGATTTTATTGATATTCAAAAATAGCCAAGATGCAAAGAACACATTATAGTGTTTAAATAGGACAAAGCTTGAAACAAAACTAACCTAATTGGGATTCAAAACCCTAAATTAATAAGACACTATTGCCCTTAGTTAATTAAAGTACCTTAAACAAATAAAATAAATGAAAACAAATTATATTTGTTGATTCCTTTAATTTCCTCCCATTAGAGAAATTTTGTGCCTCGAGAATTTTTGGTGGCATTTTTCACACCCAACGCACCAATTATTACTTATATACAATATGTTTTGAATTAAGTTAGTTGTACACCCATTGTGCGCACCTTGTTTGACACCCCTCTATGTGTCAAAAATCTGTCAATTGATTAAAAAAAGTGTTTTTAAAATTAATATATAAAATCTGTCAATTCAAATGGGTGTCAAACTAGGTATCAACCTTAATGTACATATAACATGATTGATAGGTTTTTTTTATGTGACATAAGCAAGAGCGACAACTTGCTTCCTAGCTGGTTACAAATCTTTTGTAACAAGTGGCTCACAATTTTTTCAGAACTTTCATATCATTTATCGTGACTGCTGGGAAGACGTGATTCTAGATGGAAACTAGACGAAAAAAATTCTTTAGCTACGACACGAAGGGTCAAGGTTTGGAGTTGGGGTTTGGGTATACATTACCTAATCATTCACCGAGGTGATCTTAGTCAATCTGTATACAGTACATTCAATTATATAGGCGTGTCCTCCTACCTCCTGAATAAACAAGTAAGGTTCGCTTGTTAAACCAGTGGTGAAATTTTTTTATTGTGCTCTCCTGCTATAGATGGACAATATCCGTTTTGGTTTTTAAAAGTCTTATCGGAGAGCTCTAAATTTCATTTACTTTAGGGTGGCAGCAACAAAGGCGCTTCGAGCAGGCTAGAGATGGATTCAACGTTTCTCATCTAGGCCGGGAATAGGTGGGTCAAACTTTCTACTGCTAAAAAAATTGCCTCCCACCCAAACAGTTTTTTATTCAAAATCTGCATATTCTTAACCTTATTTCCCACAGATTCAGAATCGTCAATCATAGATTTCAGTTTCCTTCTTGCTTAGAACCGATAATCTTAGGTTTCTGTTAGGTTTTAGTGTTGGCAATTATATGGACAAGATGACTAATTTGTAACGTGTTGTAAAAGTCAAGGACCTAGGGTGCAATTTGTATAAATTGGGTTATGAGGTCTACGGTTTGAGCATGAAAATAAGAGAAATACGGCGCTGCATATTCGCTAACTTCTAGCCCAGTTGGTGCTCGAGCGACAAAAACGGAATGCTTGTCGCCAAAGTCTCGCTCAAGCGACAATGCGTCGCTCGCCTGTCGTCAGCTTCTCGCTCGAGTAATTGGTCGATTCGAAAAATCCTATTTTACTATTTTGAAGTATTTTTCAGATCATTCAACCTAATTACCCTTTCTTATAAATATCCAAGCTTAAGCACGAAAATTGGAGTGGTTGTTCATTATGCCTCTTCTCTATAACATATTCAAGAGCATGTTCGGACATTGAATTCATCATTTTACTCTTGAGTTTATACAACCATATATTTGGAAAAAATATCAAACCCATTGAATTTGAAACACCACCTACTTCCTATAGTCATAGGAAGACACTTTCTCGGTTGAACTTCAAAGGTTGTTGGAGGTTGAGGGATGTTGGACTACAAACGCAGGAAGAGCATAAGGTCTTGTAGCAGATTCTTGGAATTTCACTTGGAAGAGACAATTGCAGAAGATCTTGGAGTAGATTTTGGAGTTATCAAGAAATAGATCGAGAAGTCTAGTAGAGTTGGCTAAATAGCATCTAAGTGTAACTCACTTCATATTGTCTATAGTGGACGTAACGACTTGATCCCGGAGTTTTTACCTAGTTGGATTTTCTCCGTCATCGTATCGGTGTTTATTATTGTTTTCCTTATTACTGCGGCAATTCAAACATAGGATAGTTGGACTTGTCTACTTAATCATTTAGAAACAATTAAAAGTAACTTGTTACTTTTGATTGATTAATTTCGCACGTATGATCAAAACTAAAAACGGATGAGTAACTACCATTCGATAACTTAAAAGTTGTTATATTGATAATCCGTGAACTGTTAAGTGGTATTTAATGCGGCACGTGATTTTCCAATTGGTATTAGAGCCCAAATTCTTCCTTGACCTATATTATCTAGATAAATAACTCATTAGTGTCACGCATTTTATGCAATGTGAATTATACCGCAAGTGTACGATATTAAGTTTTGTAATATAGTAATAGAGTTAGAGTGTCGAACCCACATGGATTGTAATTTAATTCTTTCAAAGTATTATAATTAGTTTAGCTTTTTGCTTTATCCAGACAAACCGAATTTCAATTCAATGTTTCTATCCTAAAATAATATGAATGTGTGCTTATTCAAATGAAAAGAAAACAATTTAAAAGAAAATATCAATGCGAAAAAAACCTAGGGATTGATTTCACCTCACTATCAACAATGTTTTTCAACTTCTATAGTCACTTCTATCGATTTTTCCTGAATTCATAGGCAAAAATCACAAACTAAATTTTATTCCCTCTCTCGAGTGCCGAATAGAACCTATTTCTATATTTTAATCCTAATATCTTTATTCCGAATTAATGCTATAGAAATTATAAGCACAAGATTCGTAAATGAAATAAACCTCAAAAGAATTACACTTTCTCTCGAAACCTATAATTTAATAAGTTGTGTTATCCTTAGATCACGCCTAATTTTCCCTCTCTCGAATGCCGAAATTTAAACATCAAGTCATTTAATTATTGATCGGGTAATTGAAAGCATTGCGCAAGAATTAACACAAATGAATTAATGGAAAAATGAAATGAATTAACTATAAAAGAATTCAAACATGTCTCAAGATCAGTTACATCAAACCCTAGATATTAAAATTAGCTCATAATAATTAAAAACAACATATCGAATTTTGAATGAAAGAACATAGAGAAGAAAAGAATAAGAAAAACTCTTTTTATACTTGGATTCTCCTTCAATTTCTAATTGTTTTCGCTCTAGATCGACTCTCCTTCCTCTTGTCTTCTAAGTCGTCGTTCTCCTCCTCAATTAGGTCTTATACTTGTATTTATAGTCTCTTAAAATGTTAACACGGAATGAAGTTGGGCCGAGGTGGGCCGAAAAAACTAGAAAACAAGTTTTTTTCTATTTTCTTGGATCGCGGCGCCTAGGTGCCCAAAGCTAGTGCCATCGATTATGCTGGTTTTCTTCAGGCTGGCGCCGGCTCGATTATGCTGGTTTTCTTCAGGCTGGCACCGGCTCATTCTGAATTTTTTTTTGTTTTCTTTGTATTTTTGGGCTTCTCTCCACTTCATTCTTCTTCACTCACCTCCATGTCATATCTCCTTACATGATCATCATCATAGCGCCATTTCAAACTCCAAACCACTTCGTTTTCATCCAATTTGTCCAACTACAAAACAACACGAACACACACATCAAAATGCTCAAAAGTGTTCAAGAACAAACTAAAAACTACGATTTAAAGGAACTTGTTTAATGAGTTAATTTCACTCATCAATTATTCGTCCCGCTATATTTTGATGGCAGTAATTATGCATATTGGAAGGTTAGGGTGAGAGTTTTTTTAAAATCTATGGATGAGCATATCTGACTTAGTGTTGTGAATGGTTGGGCTGCACCTAGTTCTACTGTTAATAATGAAATAATCCACACTCTTGTTGCTAATTGGATTAGAGCGAACTTATACGAGTGTAACTGGAATAGCAAAGTCCTACATGCCATATTTATGACATATTCCCAAAAAAAGTTTANACACGAACACACACATCAAAATGCTCAAAAGTGTTCAAGAACAAACTAAAAACTACGATTTAAAGGAACTTGTTTAATGAGTTAATTTCACTCATCAATTATTCGTCCCGCTATATTTTGATGGCAGTAATTATGCATATTGGAAGGTTAGGGTGAGAGTTTTTTTAAAATCTATGGATGAGCATATCTGACTTAGTGTTGTGAATGGTTGGGCTGCACCTAGTTCTACTGTTAATAATGAAATAATCCACACTCTTGTTGCTAATTGGATTAGAGTGAACTTATACGAGTGTAACTGGAATAGCAAAGTCCTACATGCCATATTTATGACATATTCCCAAAAAAAGTTTAGGCGAGTGTCAATGTGGGAGGTAGCCAAAGAGGTTTGTGATATCCTACAAATCACACATGAGGGAACTCAGGCGGTTAAGAATTCTAAATTGTAGATGTTAACTACTAGGTTTGAAGAAATTTGAACGAAGGAAGATGAAACTCTTGAAGATTTTTATGCGAGTTTAAATGACATAGTAAATTCTAGTTTTAACCTAGGTGAGAGAATCCCACACCCTAAGATAGTCAGAAAAATTCTTAGATCTCTACTAGAAAGGTTTAGACCTAAAGTTACAACAATAGAGGAGAGTAATGACTTAGATTCCATTAAGAGTGAAGAGTTGGTTGGATCTCTCTAGATTTCTGAACTTACATTAGCTAAACTCATAAACGATAAATCATTAGCCTTAAATACTGTGAGGAATAGTCATAGAGAGTCACCGAATTCAGATTCTCCTAATAAAAAGGAGTTAGCTTACCTTACTAAAACATTTCGAAAAATATTTAGGAACAAACAGAAAACTAAAGAGAGATGGCGATCTCAATTTGTAGGATTTCATAACTATCGATGTTTTGGCCATGTTAGGAATGATTGCCCTAGAAGTAGGAGAAATTCAGATAATGCTATGAATGCTACTCTCACTAATGACTAGTCAAACTCGGACAATCAGAGTGAGAAATCAACTCGTGAGGAAAGTGGAAAAAATATTGCATTTACTACGAGAATTAAGAATTGATCTAATAAGGGGGAGTGAGAAGGCTGATAGCATAAATAGTAGTGAGAATTCAGAAGAAAATTCTAATAGTGAGGAAGATTCTGATAGTGAGAGATATATTCATGATAATTATGATAGAATCTATGAGGAGAGCGTTAAGATTTTAACAAAAAATAAAGCTTTAAGTACGAGAGTTACGGAACTTGAGTCGGAAAATGAGAAATTCGTAGCGTACATTCAGGAATCTACCTCTACCATGAGTAAGTTGAAATCCATAAATGAATCTTTAGATACTCATATTAGGAATCTCACTAATGAGTTTGAGAAGACCTCTAGGAAAGCTAATGAGCTGACAGTTGTAAAGGAAACTGTTATGCCTCTTCCAACGAAGTCTTAAGTATGGCCAACACAACAAGTGAATCTAGACCTGCACTCCACATCCTTCTGCCCATATGGAAATTTGGCCGAACCTCTATTAGCCGATCCCCTATTAGTTGAACCCTTATTGGCCGAACTATCATAAAGAGTTGCGCCCCAATGGATGACATGAGATAGGTAGAGGCGTATAAGAGAAGATCTTCATACTAGATCTTGTATCAAGTGGGTAATGTGACACTCACTAGATATGTAGTTTTACTCAATCAAACAAGTATAATCTTGTCTTACATGTCAGATCTAGGGTTGCAAAGTCGTCCAGCATTAATAACAAAATGGCCTATGAATGATTGATTGATGACTTTGGCAAGAGGTCCCAGTTGTGCGGATGAGACATGTCATCTCATCTAACGACTTTTAATCATCATCTTTTACTATAAAAGCGACAGTTAGTATCATTTTGAAATAATGCAAATTTAGACATTAAAAGTAAATCTTGATTCTCTCTACGACACTCAACGGTCGACCCCTTTTTACTCACCAATCAATTATAGCAGCAACTTAATAAATATTTTAGATCATTCCCTTCATTGATTCATCTGGGAAACGAGTGATTTGAGTTATAAACAAATCGAGATCTAAGCTTACGTGGATACTTGTTTCTACTTATCTGTTGGCCATGTCATCGGACCATTTTTTAGGGTCAACATATTGGCACTGTCTGTGGGAATCTTTGATACCATAACCACGAGCATCCTTGTGGTAAAAGCCATCTGGGAGAAAAGCCTTGAAGAAGGTTTGGTTCTTGAAGAAAGAACTATCGCCCAGAAGCATTTCGAAAACACTACGAGTTTCAGCAACCAACCAACACTGAAAATTAAAACTAATTCCTCTATTTTGAAAAATTAAAACTTTTATAAGTTACAACAAATGGAATCGATGGTATGCAGCATGAAGATGAGCTAGAAGTTCTACTCGTTGAGATTTTTAATAGAAAGAAATGTATTAACGAATAGAAGGAAATATTGCAAAAAATAGGATACAATAGAATGGGGTGTCCTATTGCAGAGAACGATCAGATCAGCATCAAACTATAGATTGTGAAGGACCCGGTTCGAAGGCAGCCTCTAATGAAAATCTCAAAGGGAAATTCAATTAGCAAACTACCAAAGTAATTAAAAAGGATAGAAAGAAGAGGAACTACCTCGTATATTCTCAAGAGATAGCAACGGAATTCGACACTTTGGAAACGAAACTTGACTAGCTGTAGTCACCTTTTTTTCATAGTATACACATGTTTGGATTCATTTTGAATCTCTTGCTTTGGATCATTAAATCTTTTTAATGTTTGCTTTGTAAGTTCAGGTATGCTCGGAATAGTTGTACTGTATTTATGATCTATACACATTTATTTACCTATAAAAATGAATTTCTACTATTGTTTCAGAGAACCACAAGGTTTTCTTTTTACGTCAAAAGCGTGAAATTTTTATCATATTGACATCGATTTCTACATGGATAAATGGTCTTCAAGACAACACGTAAAATCTAGACATTTCCCATAATTTCCTATACATTGAGGTGAGTAAATCTTTAAATAAAGAATAATGTTATTTAATACCATTAATGTTTATTATTTATTTAAATGATATTTTTAATTACATTAAATCGAAATAATATGTTTTTCTTATCTTCCTCTGTTTGATTTGTCCATCTTTTTCAGGGAAAATGGAAATTAAATTTCATTTCCACATTTTTGAATGTTTGATTGACTAATTTTCCCACGAAATTAATTTTTCACATTTTCTTGGTTTTTGAAGAAAAACTTTTTCCATGGCTTTGGTCAGAAAAGCTTTTCTAAGCAATCATTTTTTGAACTTTTTTTTTTTAGAATAGAAACAAATTATATCTCTTTAATGAACAGTTTTCATGGAAAATAAAATCAAATCAACACCTAAAGATTCAAAATTTCAATATTTTCTATGTAGAAACGTATACTAATCAAACAAATTTTCAATAAAATAAATTGTAGACAACTTAATTTCCTTAAATTTATTTTTTTCACTCAATTTTATTCTTGGAATCGAACGAAACCCTAAAATTGCAACCGAGAAATCCAATGAACCTGAGACCGATTCATGTGATAAGGAAATTTGTTTATTCCAATGTCCAATCGTGTCGTCGAAAGAATTGAAACCAATTCCCTCCACTTTCCCTACCCGCTTTTGCAATTTGAAACCGCACGCGCTTTCTGAAAGAATCCAAACGTTACACAGACTTTGGATCTTGACATCTCCGTACAAAAGTTAACGTTACTCTTGTTCAGTCAGTCATCCACAACAGTATTTCTCTCTCCGCTCAGTCCATTAATCTTGTCTCCCAGACTTCCATCAACAAACGGAGCACAATTTTCTAGTCTTTACAAATTTTATTGAGAATTTATTATCTCTAGCAATGGCTGCAAAAACCCTAGAAGCCAATGCTGGGGGCTTGATTGATGGGGGTCCGACAGTGGGTTATGGAAGCGAGCCGGGCTCCGAGGAGAAGGGGAAATTTAGGGCTGAGATTGACACCTCGGCGCCGTTCGAATCAGTGAAACAAGCGGCAAATCGATTTGGTGGGATGGGTTTTTGGAAACCCACCTCTCATAAGCCCTCTGCACATGCCCCAGAGGTTCCCACCTCTCTCTCTCTCTCTCACCCCCACACACACCCATACTGAGAGGAGTTACAATTTTGATTGTTGTCTTTAATTGAATTATAAGTACTAAATATATAATTTTGGGTAGCGCTTAACTGAGGGATGCATTCCAATAGTGGCAATATTGTTTTCATGTTTACTTCTTCATTGTATTTATAATTATTTATGTGCTTCTTCTGTTTTAAATCATTAGCAGTTTCACCTCTGTATATTGCAACTCGATTTAGGAATGGTAATTTACGTTTTGGCCAAATATATGGAGGAGAAGAATGCTCTATCTGTTCCAAATTGAATTTGATGATTTACATTTTGGGGGTTAAACCAATTGGTTACTGGAGTATTTTTTACTGAAAATTATTTTAATCAAAGTCAATTAACTCATGTGCATCACCACTCCAGACGATTCAGATACCAATTCTGTGCGCGTGTTTTTTCTAGAACGAATTATATATAGTATTACACATCAAGATTAGTAGGTCACCATAGAAAGCAAGCACGGTGTCATATGGTGTAGACATTGTATTTGTTTTAGCTCTGTGCACATGTGCATCATATGGATGTCCACATGTTGGTTGATTCGTAAATGCATACATCGGAATAATGGTGTTCGAAATGTTTGTGAATGGCAGCTCAGTGATGAAATGTTTGACATTGTTAAAGTAGAGGAACAAGCTGCACAGTTAGAAAGGGATCTGATTGTGAAAGAAAGGGAAACGCTCGATGTTCTTAAGGAACTGGAAACCACTAAAAATATTGTCGAAGAGCTGAAATCAAAGCTGCAGAAAGAAGCATCTGAAATCAATGCAACCCTTGCTGCAAATTCAGTTGATACCAAGGTCAATTCTGCTGCTGCTGGCATATGGGAAAAGGAAAATCATGCAAACAGCTTGAATATTCATCAGAATGGGATTGGCTGTTTGGACAAATGTCCCTCCTCGGCTCCAGGCTTCATCCTACTGGAACTGAAACAGGCTAAACTGAACTTAACGAGGACTACTAATGATCTTGCAGATATTCAAGCTACAGTTAACATATATAACAAGAAAATCGAGAAAGAGAGAATATCGCTTCAGAAGACTCGTCAAAGGTTGTCTTCAAGTACCTCGAAGGTTTCGCCTCTCGAGGAAGAATTAATCCTTACAAAACAGAAACTACAGCTGGTAAAAGACACGGTAGACCTTAGTAGATCTGAAGACCCCTTGGATTTCGTAAGAGAGCTAGAAAAGCTAAGTTATGAGACTGAACAATTCAAGAAAGTGGGAGAAGCTGCAAAATTAGAAGTTTTAAGGGCAACGTCTGAGATTGAACAGACAAAAACTAGGATTAAAACTGCTGAGATAAGGTTGGTAGCTGCTAAAAAATTGAAGGCAGCAGCAAAAGCTTCCGAAGCTGTGGCTCTTGCAGAAATCAAAGCAATATCAAACGGTGAAAATTCATCTGCAGAGTTGAAGCAGAAGCCGGGAAGTGTAACTCTCACTCTTGAGGAATACTCATCCCTAATTTCCCGAGCTCGAGAAGCAGAGGAATCTTGTAAAGGGAGGGTAATGGATTCAGAGGTTCTAGTTGATGAAGCTAACGTGTCTAAAACAGAAATCTTGAAAAAGGTGGAAGAGGCGGCTGAAGAAGTTAAAATTACCAAAAAGGCCTTGGAAGAAGCATTGAATAGAGTGGAGGCGGCAAATAAAGATAAATTGGCAGTTGAAGAGGCACTCCGGAAATGGAGATTTGAGCATGGTAAGAAAAGACGTTCTGTACACAACTCTACCAGATTTAAGAATTCTTGTCCATCTCACCTTAGGAAAGAATCTTCTCTTCTTGATGTAAGTGGTCTGGATTTGGTCAGTAACAAGTCAAAACCAGTTTTGAAGCCGAGTCTATCCATAGGGCAAATATTGAGCCGGAAACTGCTTCTAAAAGAAGAATATGAGAATGGGATGCAGGCAGAAAAGAACAAAAAGCAAGTTTCCCTGGAACAAATGCTTAGCAAACCTAATAACGATCCACTTTCTGTTAAGAAAAGTGGGAAAGAAAATGCTGAAGAGCAACTCCGCGGAAAGAGAAAGAAGTTTGGTTTTGCTCGGATCTCACTCTTTGTGACAATGCAAAGTAAGAAGAAGAAGAAACAAAAGGGAAGTTCAAGCTTTGACGACGACGTATAAATAAACTTGTTGGATCATCAAGTTTCTTTGTCATTAATTCTGTGACTGGTTTATTAGGCTTGTTTAGTGTAGAAAGGTCGTTTGGTTCTTAGATGATTGGTATGTAGCTCTTTTATATGAGCAAGGAGTAGTGCCTATTGCTTTAGCATGTGTGACTAATAAATTGTGGTTTGTGTAGAAATATATGATTTAACATGGATGTGTAGTCCTAGTCTGGGATGTCATTGTGTGCAAAATCTTCTGCTTTAGTACCTTTTGACAATTAAGCTGTCGATTTTTAATTATTTTTATGCCCTCGAGCAACAAACATATTAAGGGGTCGTTTGATGTAATAATTGTTACAAAGATTACTTTATATTTGCATTCAAGTACATACAATTTCAAAAATATTATTATTTTTAAATTCAGAATAAACATAGAAGTAGTAAACCGACCAACTGTTTTTCGGTTGAATTAGTTGGATTTCACCTTTATTTTTGAGTAATGCTATTCATAGTCAACGATTGCAATAGTCGGCATCTTACATGGTAATTGGTATAGCATTATTAAAAATTATTTCTTTTTAAATTATTAAAATTATATCACATAAGATATCACGTAAAATGACTACTGCATTTGACATTATGGTGCCAAATTAGTAGGCTTTGCTAAGGCTGTTATTGTTGAACCTTTTATAATATAATTATATTACTTCCATAATAAATTATCCCCATTAATAAATTTAATGGGTAATATATTCTTATTTGATTTTGGTATTCCATTAATTAGCTTCGTATACCATTTAATTTGTGGATAATATTCTACATAATCTTTAACCAAATCTAC
>CAIGRL010021016.1:0-10664 GCA_903798325.1 Fraxinus xanthoxyloides
ATCTACTCAAAACACAAATAACTTCAATAATGCTGATGTAATTACTAGAGCAAGATAAATACCGGAATTGCAGAGCCGAACATGTTCTTCTTCCGTTCAGTTTTCCTTCGATTTTTGAAGACTGGAGACGAGCCGTATTTTTTACTGTAAAATATGTTTATCAGATGTTTATCATGATTTTTCAAAAGTACTCCAAAATATAGGGTATTTCTGTAATTACCCCTGTCCTAAATCTATATGGCCTTGATTAGGATGAAAACCACGTCTGCGCGCAATAGTGAAAAAAGAGGCAGCCGTCCTTTGTGTTACTAGGAACGGAGAAAATGGTATTGCATGCTTTGTTTTTCGTTTGCTATTGGGCTTAAATTTTGATGGACTCGGATACGGGTTTGGTGGGACGGTTCCTGCACGTGGCTGATAAAGAGTGGAGGGTAGGGCCACGTAGGACGGTTGGCTCTGGAAGCTGCTTGGATAAGGCTCATACAGTACTCTATATTATTTTAAATAATTTTTTATTTGAATACTGTCAATACTTTTTTTAGGAAATAAAATTGACTCCTTGATCTTTTATCTGTAGCATGTTTGGAAAGTGTTTCGTTTCCAATCAAATATATCTTTTATTAACACATTTTATAAAATTAGTCAATTTGAAACGTACATTGTACATTATTGTGAAATACTTTATAAGTATTGTAAAAATAATATTTAAATATACGTGAATGTTAATTGATTTAAAATTACTACCAAGAAATACATGCGTGAAAATGAATTTTAAATCATTTATTTAATTTCTAATTAAGTAGAATTGAATGTTAATTAGAATGAAAATCTAATTAGATTATAATTAGAATTAATAACACTGAAATGCATTATTGGAGATGAGTATTAATTCAATAAATATAAATGTTAATTAATTAAAAATTAGTAATGGGGGATTCATATATTAATGAAAGCACATAGGTGAAATGAATTTGTCAAATGTACATGTACATTGATGATAATTAAATAGTTGAATAAATTAAATACACATTGAAAAACGAACAGGAAAGTATCATTGAAATAATTGAATTATAGAAAAATGAAAAGTAAGGTGTTGGCTAGGATCGTCCAAAAAATATTTCTCACTTGATGTGATATTTAATGTATTCTAGATTTCTCTCTTTGTGGTGGAGAAATGAAATCTGTCTTCCTTTCTTCTTGGTTACATATTGCAACCACCATATTGTGTCCTTTGTGGATATATTAACTTGGGCAATCGGAGTAATGTAGTTGTGGGTTGTTGAGTTCGTGGTTGCGTGGCTGCAAATTGAGCCCGAATTCCACAAATTGAAGATCAATTCCACAACATCATATAGACTAGGCCTTGCTATTAACACTTTCTTTTGTTGTGTATGTTTTTTTTTTTTTTATACATAATCTTACAAAATAGTACATACAATTGCAATCTCAAGATCTAAAGAGTATGATGATTTCTTGAAGCCCGCTGGGAGAAAGGTGTAATTTACATGTTATAGTTGGAGTTAAGATGGGTCTCTGAAGCTAATGCTTCTATTTGAAGATATTTCTGAATGCTTCATAGAATTAACTGTCGATGGATTTTGGTCAAGACTTCTAGTGGAAGCCCACTCTTGTTGTCTCCGAATAGAGCGAGCTTCTACTTCCTCTTCCTTTTCGTCGACAAATGAAAGGAACGTCTGGAGTCGCCGTGATATTGAGCTTTCACCATGGGAGTCAGACGCAGAGTGAAGTCTACTGAATTGGCGTATTGCTTTTATGAAATATATGACCAGCGCTAAGAGGCATGCTAATCCACATATGAAAAAGAGGCCTTCAAAGATTGTGAGCGAAAGCCTGTCTTCTTCGAGCTTTGCACCTTGTAAACTGCAAGCACTTCCTAACAGCCACTTGTCATGGATTCGTTGGAGTTCACCATTCTCCGACAGTCTCAGAATTGCTGTTGACATGTCGACTGCGAGCTGGGAGTCCCGTTGAAATGCCTGATTAAAACACTTAATAAATATCAAATTGAAGCTGCCAGTTACTGGGGGTGAGGGAGGGATAACAAGTGGTGTTGAGAAGATGTACTCACAAATCCCCATCCATTTTTTGTGAACTCTTTACCAATAATACTAAATTCACAATGTGTTGAAAGAAAGACTTCTGCATATGCACGCTCATCAATCAGAGCGGCTACACCACCATTTTGAGGACCGTCCTTTAAAGCTTTAACATAATCTTCTGGTAACTTAAGCGGAACAAGTCTAGACTCTTGAACGCCAAGTTCCTCAACAAGATAATCTCGTGCAAAAGAACCCTGCTGGTAACCTATAGGGTCTTTGCTATTTAGTAGACTTCCAATTCCTTTAATTGGTGAAGAGAGCTGCTGCACTGTAAGGATTGATGTTAGGCTAGCAGTGTAACTGGAGTTGATTATTAAGACAGCGAATAGCCACAGGATAACCAATAAGCGTCCAAGAGTGCTGACAACATTTTCTCCTGCATAAATCACCATGTTAGCATTTGATCTTTTTCTACTGGTCATTTAATAGCAAGTTCATATAGTTTCAGTCACTTACTTTGGGCAAAAAAGAGAGTCGAAAAGCTAAACCTGCAAGGTGAAATCCCAAAGATAAGCATATGATGAAATATTAATGACTTGGAGGAACGTGACAGTCCACTAATATAACATTAAAAATAAAGGGAAGGATACAGAAAATCAAATGCAGTACTTCGCCTTTCCGGAACTTCAATAATGTGATCAGAAACAACTTGCAGAAGAAAGACGACTTCTAAAATTCAATCATAGGTTTGTACTCACGGAGATTTGGAGGAAAAACTGTTTTTGATTATCTCCAATATTGTTTAAAACGTACTACTGGAGATGAAATGAAATACAATGAAGCTCACCACAGAACAGTAATGAATTGTTTTCTCCGAGGACCACGAAAATCGTCATTTATCCTATGCTCCAATATCCAAACAACTACACCCATGAATAGGAAGAAAATTCCCGTGACAGCCCACATCTTATGAGAAAATGGTTGAAGAAAAGCCCAACCATTAGAGTGAATCTTCTTAATAGGCGCCACTACAACTAGCCCAGACTCAACAAATGGATGGGTAAAATCTGCCATCCTTGTTCGATTAGTGGTTATTGCAATGTCACCTACTGCAGCATCAAAAGCCTGAATGGTAGAAGAAAAACTAAAGAAATTATGTCAAGGCCATAAAATTCTTGAGGTAATAGGCATATTTGGGAATTTACACATACCCCGGAGGTAATCAAGTGGATAAGCTCAGTGCCACTTGGGTTGTTATGACCATCCCCATAGGAGATCATTTTGTATGGAACAGCATATGGCAATAAATTTAAAGCAGCAGTAAAAACATCGATGCAGTAACCTTTGAACATGTCAGTGCCTGGTATCTGAGCAACAAAGTCGACAAAACTAACTCGATTTGGGACCCCAATTGTCAGGTGCCTCCCATTGTATGGGAACACCCACCCACGAGGTATCAGTGTTGTTTCTCCAGGCCAAATTATAGGATATATTTTTTTATTAGAACTAGAATGATCTGGTGGCTTGGTGTAGAGCGTATTTGTAGGCTGCACTGATAAACCGGAATTATTAGACCAATAACCAACCTTTCTAGATCCTGATCCGATGACGTTAATAACTTCAAATGCAGGGAGGAAAAGGTTTCTATCTGAAGTAAACCTGAATGGTCCTGTCACGCCAGTCATATTGACCTTTAGAATGCTGTCAAGCAACAGGTTCCCTCCATTAAAGATGCTCATGCCCTTAAAATGCAGATTGCCTCCAAGCAATTCCTTTAATTTTAGATGAGAAGAAAAAGAAATGTTTCCCCCTTGCTGAAAGAATGTATCAATGGCATGAGCAAGCAACCAAACAGTGTCGTAGGCATACAGACCATATGTGCTCAAACCAATAGAGGCACCAGTTTCCTCATTTCTTGTCAGAGTTTTCCACCTAGATATGAAGTCTTTCTTTGGTTTTGATTCTGCAGTGTATATACGCAATGTGATAACTCCTTGAATATTCTTAATTGCTTCCGAAGACAGAGGAGCATTAGTATCCAAGAGAGTCGAGAGCCAATTTGTAGCAAGCCACACGTATCCCTCATTCATCATCCCCAAATGTTGTGCTGTAGCCATTATGTCTGGACCCCTCTCGGGATAAGTGTGAACAACAAGTATTCGGGACTCTGTTAAAGCCACCTGAACCAAAACATCTCTTATTTCATCTATGTTCGCTCGAGATCTTAAAGGTGCTCTATAAGTAATCTTACTTCTCCTTGTAGACAATTGATCAGATAAGGCAGCTATACCATTCCTTCCATAATCATCGTCAACATAAATAGCAATTACTTCTCTCCATCCATAGTAACTGATGATGTCAGCAATTGCCGCCATCTGAAAAAGATCATTGAGAGACGTCCGCACAAAAAATGGAAACTGAAGTGGAGACAGGGTCGGGTCTGTTGATGAAAAAGATAATAACGGGACTTGCAGCTCATTTGCAAAGTAGGACACAGCATGGGTGGTAACAGAGGATTGAGGTCCAATTATGGCTACAGTTTCCATCTCCATGAAGCGGATAACTGTCATCATCAAACAGTTTGATGAACAAAAGATTAAATATTCAAGTCAAAATAACATCATAAAAGAATTATTTTTCTCGCCAGACTAGAAGAGTACTAGAGACAGTGTGATAATTTAAATTCAAATTGCAGAAATGATTAGCAGTGGATGTCATATAGAATTTACCCTCCATGATTCCTAAAAATCCACTGAAATTAGTATCATGTAATGACAATTTGAGCTTGGTTCCTCCAAGAACATCAGAATTGGCATTCACGTCTTCTACTGCAGCTTCTATAGCAACTTTTGCAACTTTGCCAACAATCGAATCAACAGAAAGTGCCGAACCAATGCTCACAACATCAGGCCTTGTGGGGAAACTATTCGAAACTCCATAACCATTGAAGAAAGCCAGTAAGACCAAAAGAAAAAAGAGTTTCATGGTAAATTGTATAATCCAAACCCAGATTTCAACCTGCTAGATGGGGAACAACTTCTAAAATTAATACTGTAAGAAATTCTCTGATATACGTTGAATCGATTAATTCCTGTGAAAATGAGCTCAACAAAAATAGTAAAGAATTTCTGAAAAATCTGCATTATATCAACCTGTTGGAAACACAACCCACGACAAAGTAGTTTTAGAGGAATAGGACATGAGGCTCAGAAGTAAGAAAAGTAAAATCAGCATATTTAACCAACAAAACAGATAATAATCATAAGAAAAGAATAACATGTAGTTGAAGCAAATTATAACAAATATTTACTTTTTTCCTAAATTGTTATAATTTAACACAGATACATATTCTGAGGAATAAATGTTCACTTTTCTCCTAGAACTTGCAAGCATATTTTGTTGTTTTGATTGCATGTCCCCTAAAAATGAAGGACAAAAAGAAACCAAAAGCACGCCAACTTTCCAGATAAGGCAAAAGGGAAGAAACCTCAAACTTTCACGAGATGAGAAGGGGTGGTATTCAAAATTAAAAATAAAAAATAAAAAACATTGGAACCAACAGTTTCAATAAATCAAACTGTAAATGCGTGCACAGGCATTATGATGAGCACAATTGCACAATTAGAATCGAGGGTTGCTGGGCCTGAGTATGAATAACGATCCCAGATTCATTCACTAATTCATATGCAATTAAATACAGATTACCCAATCAAACTCCAAATAAAACTGTTATGAACAAAATGAAAAGGTGAAGAAAAATCTATAGATTACCAGAAGACTCGGAAGCCAGTGGCAGGGGTTCCACTATTGGCAGGCTTGAGATAAACGAATAAAATGCACTTTGATGCTAGTGCATAAAGTGGAATAAATGGAGCCACTAATAAAAAACAAGTTGGGTGTGGAAAATCATCACTTCTGCAGACCAGAGATTACTTGCAGAGTTACAAATTTTGTGTTAATGCGGCAAGTCATATCAGGTTACAGTGACACACCGTGTGAAATATCTAGTATAAGAAGACAAGACAAGAGTACGCTACTCTTTCCTTTCCGTGGATTCGCCCGGCGAATTGTCCATTTTTTCCAAGTTGACTGCGCTTCTATGTCATGTTTGCCGAAGGTTAAATTTTTTTTTTTTTTTTTTTTTATCGTCGCGTAGATAGGATTTACAATTTATTATCCACATTTGATAAAATTCATAACTTATAATTACTTAAAACTACTACCGAACAAATTAATGCTTATGTTAAAATAACAATTTTTTTTTAAATTTTGAAGTAAATAATTGTCTCTCGTAGGGGTGGTTGAGACGGGGCCTAGGGCTCTTACCTGGGTGATTCAAAAAGGGTCACAAATAGAGGAAGTATTCTTCCCTCGCTTTGATCCATCGCAAAACAAAACTAAGTTCTTGTTTGTCTATCATTATTAAGTGAAAATGAGTTTTTGAATAATGAATTTTTCGGAGATGTATAGTTAAAAAATACGAAAAGAGTTTTGAGTTAACATGTAAAATATTTAATTGCGAGAATGTATGGTTAAGAATGAATTTGAGAAAAAAGTAATTTTAAAATAATGAGAGACAAATTGGAACTAACACTTGGTCACCCTTTTTTTCTTTTTCTTTTTTTGTTCACATAGGAACCCGTACTCGCTACCCGTAAGTGCGCACTGTGTAAACCTCGCTCTATGGGAAGTAGCCCGATAAGAGATAAATCGTACTAAGCAACCCTTGTGCGATGGGCTCGATCGAGGAAGTGTTGACATGTGATTCAAACTCATAACCTTCAATCTCTGCGTTCACCGGTTCCACCAACCTAGTCACCCCTGAAAAGGGGACACTTGGTCACCTTTAATTGATAATCTGGTGGGAACAAGGCGAGGGAGAGAATCAAAATATCTCATTTCCTTTCATGTTTCCTCCACATTTATTTTTTATTTAATATTATTTTTAATATGATTTTTATTTAAAGGCGAGAAATAAATTCAAATCTCTTTACCAACATGACAAATCATAAAATTTCCCAACAATTTCCCACTTGGGCCACATATGTTACCTTATAAATGTGTATAACTTTATGAACTCAAAACTTTTGCTATCATAACTAAAAGTATCTACAAACAATCTCGTCCATTAATTATATCAGTATAGGATCAAATCGATTTTCGTTACAAGTATCATAACTAAACCATCAATGGTCACGTATATCAACACAATCAAATGATATAGATCAAGTGTTGATTTGTATCATCGATATTACATGTAATGTGATCCAAATACGCCTATTTACAGTTGATCCTACTTTATTCTTTAATAATTTTTGAGATCAAACTAAAAAATAAAAACTTTAATTAGAGTGAAAAACTGAACTGAAATAACCGAATATCATTGGATAAAAAAAAGTGTCTAAAACAAACAACATTCGATTACAAACTCCCACTAAAATGACATCATCAAAAGACACAACATTCATTTGAGTAATATATTCCTGAAAGACGATCCATAATTTTGAAATTTGTTCTAATATGCTTTTTGAAAACCTAATCACTCTAAATTCTTTCCTGACAACTAGGAGCTTAATGTCTATAAACTTTGATATCATCAAGATCTTGTTGGAATATAAGACTGTTATTGTCACATAATAATTAAAGTGGTCTTTCAAATCCATCCAAAATATACAGCTTAGTAACAATTTTTTACAGTCATATTTCATTATCAGAATCAGAAGATCCAATGATCTACAATTGGTTCGATTTTCCTAAATGCGATCATGTAATTTTAGTTCCCTATAGATACTGAATGACCTAATTGCTGCTTTCTAAATTTTCATCCCAGAGTAATTAAATATCTGTCTAGCATTCCAACCATCAACTGCTGAAACACAATGAGTTTTATGTATTTCTCTTTATTTAAATTTATTATTGGAGCATTAGTTGAGACTAAACTTGTCTCCCTTAAAAATAGGAGTATCATCTGATTTACATATCTGTATTACAAATATCTTAAGAATCTTATCGATATAACTCTTTTGTGATAATAAAAAAATACACCGATAACGATTCATGTGTATCTATATCTTTAATACAAAAGAGGCGTCACCAAAAATTTTCGTTTCAAAATTCCATGACAGATATCTCTCAGTTTCGTGCAATAAGCTTATATCATTGAAGGCAAGCAGTATGTCATCATCATACGATACCAAAAAATATGCTTACTCCTACTGAACTTTTGATAAACACAATCATCAACTGAATTTATCTCAAAATCAAATAAAATAATTATTTAATGAAAATTGTAATACCATACTGGAAACTATCTTAAGCTCATAGATGGATTTATTTAATTCGTAAACCATTTGATGTAGTTTAAGATAAAATGTGTCACAAATGCCATAATTGTCCTAAAAGAGACTTTCATAGAAATCATAGAAAAAGTCTATTTAATTTCAATACCTTCATTTTGAGTAAAGTCATTTACAACAAGACGAGTCTTATATATCTCCACATCACCCTTCGAATCCCTCTTGGTTTTAAATATCCAATTACAACCAACGAGTTTCGCACCTTTAGGTAATAGAATGAGTTCCCAACATCATTGTTACTTATGAACACTATCTTTTTATGCATGACATCAATCAACTCTTTAGAAGTATTCCATTGTATGGCTTGATGAAAGTTGATTGATCAGTTCAGTCCTTCTTCTATCAATCTATGTCATCCTCATTTTCTTGGAGAAAGATTATAAAGTTATTCAAAATTGTCTTTCTCCCTTTTATAGTGGATTTTCTTAATGATATTTGTTCTTGAAGTTGTTGTGTTTGTTTTCTGGAACAATCTCTTGACTGTATATAGGGGATTTTGTAATATTATCTTGATCCGAAATTACTTTTTGAACAAGATCTAGAGCAAGAATTCGTCAGTAGTCCCGATCATTGTCAATCGCAACTGAAGAAATATATAATATTCTTTCTCTAAGACAAAATCTTTAAATTTATCTTCCCTCGCAAGCTCTACATTCTCAATGAATTGGACATTTTTCGTTTCAAGAATTGATCTAATAGTGGGATTTTTCCAAAAAAATAAATAAATTATAATCCCTTAACAATTGCTTTACTTGAAACTTTGTTGAGAATTTAAGTTGCATTTTCTAGTGTTTCTATTTGGAGAGATTCTAATGTATTGTAGGACGATTCAACATTCATCTAGAAATTTAGTAAAATGCTCTGGACATTGTTCTCTCAATCCGTCATATCTGTCATAGTATTCACAACTATGATAGGATCTGAATTCTTAAACTCTTTTACAGAGTTGTTCAACCTCAGTCTTGTATGCTTTGAACATGTCCAGTATTGAGATTTCTCATAAATGAGATATGGGTAGTCATAGTGAGAAAAAATTGTCTACGAATATAATAAATTATTGTTGATCATTCCAAGAAGTGGAAGTGAATGACTCACATATATCTGTATGAACTAGTTTTAAGATGTTCGAAGTTCTATAAACACATAATCTTCTTATATTTGTTTGTTTTCCCTTAATGTAATTAATATAAACACTCAAGTTTGAAAAATTAAGGGAATCAGAAATTCCTTGTGACATAAGATTTTTCATTTTCTTTTGAGAAATGTGACCTAATCGCTTGTGTCATAATGAAACGGAATTCTCAAGGTTAATTTATGATTAATATCATGTTAATTCACATACAAGGTTTCTTTATAAGAGGCCATCGTATTAAGCAAATATAGGTTATCATAACCGGATATGGAATTGGTACCCACAATATTTGAATTAAGAAAAAGATCAACCGACTATTTTCAATTGAACAAGAGTAACCAAATTTGACCAATGTAGAAATAGAAACCAAATTCAGTCCAAAAATAATACCTCAAATGTCTCTTTTAAATCAGTCTTTAATGGTAACTTAAAGTACATATAATCTCAACTTAAACCGATTTGTCGTCGTCCCACATGGATGAATCTTTCAGTATCAATTGGCTTGATAGTTCAGGCAACCCCGCATAGACATATTTATGTAAGTATTGGTACCGAAATTTATCTATCAAGCGTGTCTAGGTGTTAACACTAAATTAATTTTAAAATAAACCAAAACGTGAAGTGTATTTTTCCTTGCACGTCAAGTGTGATATTTAGTATCATCTCTCTTTATGTATCCCAATTTTTTACAAAAGTAACATCCTGATTTATCATTTTGAAGTTTTCGCTATTTATTTTGAACTGAACCGGATGTAACTTTTTTTATTCTTTGAAGTAGACACAACATCGTTGAATGTTGCTAGAACTTCACGTTTCATGTTCTTAAATCTTGTGCGGTTTGAATGATCCCCTTATCCGAGTCCCATTTTTTAGCGGAACTTTTATCTGTAAACGTAGTGGGTTGTTCACTCCTAAATGCAATGTCTAGATTCATGCGCAAAAAAAACGATATAAATGTTCTATTTCCAACTCTTAAACTTTGGTTCTAGTATAGGAATTAAATTGATGTTGACAGATATTGTAGAAGTTGATGGATTAATTGAATAGAGAACTTAAACGTAATTAACATGTTCGCATAGAAATCCATATTGGACAATCTATAATTTCAAATAATGG
>CAIGRL010021057.1:4007-15812 GCA_903798325.1 Fraxinus xanthoxyloides
AAAAAAAAAAAAAAAAACGAGAAAAAGTAGATTCATTGCAAAAAACTCATCGTGCCCCCACAAAACACAGATCAAATCATTGCTTCATCGTATGAATAGATCCAAAACGTCCAAAAGATCAAACAAAATAAATAAATCCATTAAAGGGTACCTGAAAATTAAGCCTGAAAGGCTCTTCAACTTCACCCGCCATTTCTGAACTGTCAGCACTTCCTTAGTGTAGAATCAGTCATGAATCAAACCCATAAACCAAAAATACCAAATACATTCATCTAATTCCTCAGCATACACAAAATCACCAAAAATAACGTAAAAGACAGAGAAGCCCACAGAGATTGTTCAATAAAAACAGAGAAATATGAGTAATTATGGTATGAATTCTTGGAATAAAAGTGAAAAAAGAATCACTTCTTTGCTTCAAACAGGAGATATTTGTCCTCAAGAAATCTGCCAAATGAAGTGAAAGTGCAGTTCATATTTTCACAAGGGGAATCTAATAGGGTACTAAATGGAAGTTAAGGAACAACATGATCATTGCCTATTTTTCAACTCTTTTTTCGATTTTTTATGACCGTTGGATTTCACCTGATCTGATGGTCAGTGAGAGTTAAACGTGCAATTTAAACAGCCTTTACACGTGTCAGTGAGTGAGTGCTCATCTATTGATGCAAAAGGGTCTTCATCATTTGCTTGGATGGGAGATCATGAGCGTGTGATTGATTCATGACTTGGGCCATCTTTGATTCTTATTTTTTTCCAAAAATAAAATATTTACACGCAATTCAAAAGCTTTCCATTCATTTTAAACACACGTTTTTAATCAATTTACTATTCAAAAATACGTTTTACCCAAAAAATGGAACTCAAAACATAATGTTTTCTTATCTTTTAGGGCTTAAAAAGCCACACATTATATGACTCAAGCTTGAGTGCTCGTTCATTACTGCTGCACCTCAATATTTTTTCCTATTTTTCTCTCTTGTTTATTCATACTCAAGTTTTTTCGTTTATGTTGTATTGGGCGAGTTTTTCTTTCTTTCTTTTTTTTTTTTACTCAAGATTTGACAATAGACATGACAAATTACATTTGTTGTATTGGATTGATAAATGGTAAAAAAAAAATGTATATCTTAATTTAAATCACATGTTGAAGTATTATTAAAACATAGTTCATTGTTACTTATACCTTTCTTGATTAATAAAATACTAAGCCTAAGGTTCCTTAGATCTAATAATTGTGTCAACCTTTGATGCAAATATGCACATCGAATAACACGAAACTCAGTGAAAAAAAGAAGTAGTAAAGGTCGCGCTTTAAAAGTAATAAAGTATATAAATAAAATACAGCTAAAGCCCATAAGGCACAATAAGGCATGTGCGAATGTTTCACAAATCCCCAACACGTGGATTTCCATGAACTACTTCGATATTTATCCCACCGCCGTGAACGTGAACCCCGGATAAGGGGGTTCGCTACCAATAATGGCAGTTCTCCGGCATGACTCACTTGGATCTAGTGCTTGTGAATTTACTTAGTGTTCATTGATGGTCTCAACCGCCCTAGTACTTGTTTGAGAGTGGTCCAACCATAAATTTACATGTCGATAATCTCGTTACATATATATCAAAATTTAAATAATGAATTATATAATAGTACATGACATTTTATCATTCGTCAATTCAAAGTACAATTATCTTTTCATTTATTTTTTCCATTCACATCATTTTTGATAACTACTTATATACATTTTTTACGTACAAGTAACAAAATTTATGAGTTTTTTCATCAAATACTTTTTGTTTTAATGAAGAATCAAATTTAAACTTGTCTTAATCGAACATCAGCTCATGTAATAACTATAACAAAACTATCGACTACAAAAATTTAGTCTATACAAAGTCACTCATGGCGATTGATGAGATGATCAAAACAAGTACAAACCTTTAACTCGAGTATCTACTCATTCTCTAATATCTTGAATGGTTCTTGTGAGATGGACGAAGGTTATTAATGAATTTGACCTAGCAAATTCAACTTGAGTTTGAACAATAGGATAACTTCTTTTATTTACTTAGATTTGGCTTGTTCGATACGATGAACTAGTTGTAATTAGAGAAGATCTAAGAAGAGGGGCAGGTAATAAAATATGCCAATTGTTTGATGTTAAATCTGAACTTATGAAGTTTGAGAATGGGAAAATTAACTACAAATGTCGTACTTTTCTAGTATCAACTCTTGTGATCAGGGACGGACCCAGCACTTGGTCAGCCTCCGCGGCGGCCCGTGTTGGATCGCCAGTCATTTTTTGTAACTAGCAAGTAGAAACTTCGAATCTTTTATTGAGACTCTCTAGGTCAAAGGGACACAAATGCTCATTTCTATGAGATTCTTTCATCATTCGATTCAATGGAACCCTCTTTGGGGATGAGGTACTGGTTAATAGGAACAAAGGATGGAAGCTTGGCTGCGTGAAGAAGAGGAAAGAGAGTGGATTGTGCCATTTTTTTAAAATTGTGGGCCTTTTCTTTTGGGCCTCTTATATTTAAAAAATAAAAATAATTGGCTTAATCCATTGGATCTAGAATGGTTTAATGGTATGTATAATTGAATTGTGAATCATGTTTCACTTGTATTTCAAGGAAGCAACATTCATGGGAAATGTGGAAGGAAAAAGTAAACCCCAGAGGTAAGACTTATTAAGGGATTTAAGAAGGAAGGTGATCATGGTAGTTGAAATGGAAACAATGGTGTTTGGTGACAGCGAATCTGACTCAAAATTGTTGGGTTGGTGGAGGTCTTGGAGGAGGAGAAGAAAAAACAGTGTTTCATCTGAGTTCAATTCCATCAATTTCATTGTTGGGTCAACAAATCCATAATTATTACAATGATTTTGTGTGTATGAATTGAGTATTGTGTGTTTGATGTAATTGCTTTCTTGGATTGTTTTCTTTGCAATTAAACAAACGAATGATTCAAAGTTATAGGGTTTTTTCTTGGATTTGGGGACGAAAGATGAAATCTTAGGTGCTAAACTGGATAGGGGAAATTAAGGCCACTCCTAAAATCAAGTTGATATGATTATGGTTTGGTGAGGTTTATGATTTATGAAAATTAGGGATTTTGTGAATTTGAGAATATGTGATAATATGCGGTTGTGGACTGTGATTTGTTTGGGATAAATTAGGGAATTTGTAGAATATGTGGTTGTCCCAACTGAGTTCTTCCAGTGGTGCATCTAGCCTGTGACTAGTTCTAGTCGAGCACATGAGTTGTTAAATAACACAAATAAGTTTTGGGCTCAATTTAATGTGAATAATTTTGTGTTTGATCCAGAAAAATATCCCCCTATCGAGTTATATGGTTTTTACATTTTAGGGAATTTACATATATATTGAAGAATTTTTAATATTATTTAATTAAATATTAATAAACTATATCAACATTATACTTGTTGACTGTCGATAATAAATGTTCACCGACCGCCTTAACTGACCTCAAATCCTAGATTCACCACAGCTTGTGATGTGTATTCTTGTGTCCAATAATTATTCTCCATTAACCACAAAAAACTTCTACTCGTCACCTTACCTAGGGTTTCTGGATCCCATATGGGAATCAGATGTCTCTTTTAATGAATTTATATACCAAGGAGAGTTGCTTTCTCCAAGGGCACGTAGAGATGCGAGTCAAGAAATATTAATTATAACTCTCAGTTTTCTTTGAAGACATAGATATTGATTTCTCTAGACACTAAAATAAATACTCAACAAATTGGTAACCTTAATTAAATAATATTTTTTGTCGATCGTGATTTAGGATTAACGTGCAACAAAATCAATAATTCGATAATTTAATAAAAAATACCTTTGTAAATTTATATAGGAGCCATTCATATTTCATGAATTTTTCTCGTATAAATGATTTGTTTCTTGGTTGTGCATCAAATTATGAGCTCAATGTGAAAAAAAATTCTCTTTTATTGACATTTGATAAATAGACTATTTAATTGAGACAAAAGATATTTTTTTTCCCAACCCAAAATGTCGTGTGTTTTACATAAAATTTCCAAATATATTTGCAGATATAAACAAATACAAAAGGATGAGAAAGGAATTCGAATGAAATTAGACATTATAAGTTCCAATTACTAACCAAATCTTAATATCGACTTCGCGTGAGCCATTTGATAACAATCAAAATCAAGCACATGTTCTCAAAGAAAGAAAGAAAAAATCCAAAAAAAGTTTATTGTTTGTACTCTCAAAATAATTTCTTTTGACTCCAAACAATACATGTGATCCTAAATTATACCACTTTAATTTCTATACTAATAGACAAACATAGTACATAAAAAAACATTTTTCGCTACCTAATTTTGTACACATTCACCTTTTTGGACATGGACAAGTTTACAAACGTAACACAATGAGAAAACC
Organism: Fraxinus xanthoxyloides; assembly: GCA_903798325.1. Lineage (NCBI taxonomy): Eukaryota > Viridiplantae > Streptophyta > Magnoliopsida > Lamiales > Oleaceae > Fraxinus > Fraxinus xanthoxyloides. The sequence continues at coordinate 8,445 of CAIGRL010021057.1, forward strand.
AATTATAAAAATTGAATAAAAAATAGCCCCTCCCATGTGAAAAAAGTACTAAGGTCCATATCATAATTCAATATATTTGCTTCTCAGATTAGGTACATGTAGCAAATAAAATAAAAGTCGGACCATGTTGAGCGGCGCGAGTAACTTATAGTACATAAAATATGTCAAGTGTCATGTAATTTTAGATGTGCACATGATAGTATGAATTGCCAAAAATATGAGTGTCACGTTTGGAATCCATGTGATTAGTCCTAGATTGCACAAATTCATGTGATCTACATGTAAATGCATAATATTTGTGTATGCTTTGAATTCCATGCACCAGATTCATAAAGCTTTTATAGCGCGATTCGTGATAGAAAATTTACCCTCTAAAGATCAAAACTCACGAATCTGAATTCTTTGGCTCAACAATGAAACTCTTCATCAATCTTCTTGTGATTCTCATCATACTCAATTAATATTATATTTTTATTCCCTAAAAAGAACCACCTCTAACACTTAAAAAGAGTAACGATCCACACATAAGATTTTATGATATTAAGTCTAATGATCAGTTTCACAATTGTGATTTAGAGTGTGTTTGGTGTGGATTAAAATTAGATTTTTAATAAATTGTGATAAAAGTTTTTGAATTGTGTGGTTGAAAAGTTGTGGTTAATATTGATTTTTTTGTCTTTGACGTGGATTAAAATCAGATTTTAATCCCAAACAGACCCTTAAAGATAATCTACCGACATTGATATAGCCAATCGTATTGAATCTTTACAATGGATCTCCAATGAAATTGTTCAACTAATCAACGTTCACATATTTTACCAAAATAATAATATTTGTGTTGCATAATATTACAATATATTATGCTTTTGTTAACTTTTAACTATAGCACTTGTATCAATGATGTAATAAATTAAAAATTGATCAGACCTAAATCTCATCCTCATTAAAAGGTGATAATTTTCAAGCATCATTCTATGTGCATTATGTGATATATTCAATTAAATGTGAAATTATGTGATTCATTTAATTATACCTTCATTTAATAATACTTACCGTCACTTATACTAGTGCTGTAACACTAATTGTCCTAAATAATATTCTCTCCATTCTATTTATATAGGCTGACTTTGTTTATTTTCTTGTCTCACCTATGTAATCATGTCTCTTTATTGAGAAAGAATTTGTTTTGTTCGTTTATTAATATATTCTTATTTAATTGTCTAGTTATAACTAATTTTTTCCACTTAATCTTGAACTAGTATATATTTTAAGTTAAATACTTGTTGAATCATCCAAATAAATACACATAATTCTCAAAGGGTGTAAAGTTTAAAGTTTAAATTGTTTATAATATTTGATTTGCCTATTTATCACCATTATTTTTATATACTACTACTAATTGTTGATAATTAAATAAGGGAAAATAAGAAAAATTCTTTGCAAAAATTGATTATACAATAATATTAAAAGAAATTTCTTAATCTGTGTAGAAAAAAAAAAAATCAGCCTGTATAAATGGACGGATGAAGTATTCTTCCCAAATATTGTCCATCTCTTTATTTTCCATAATTTTATGAGTCATGCTATGTGTACATAGATGTACACATAGAGGTTGACATAATGTGAAAGATGTGGGGTCCATACTACAATATCGTGGGCTCCATCCCACTCACATTATTTGAACCTCTATGTACACATAGATTAATCTATTTTATATTTACTTAATCCCTTCCTCTCCCTCTTTTCCAATCAGTTTTTTTCTGTATAAAGATGGTTGGCTTTACTATATTTCTGTAATTAACATTTAGAACAGGTTTATTTTTCTTCCATTCATTCTATATTCATGTCGGGGATTCAAATTTTAACTCAGGTTTTTTATTCATGTAGCTGAAGTCATTCGCTTTATTTCTATATGTTCGATTTATGTACTTATAAATCGTTTATGTAATTTTATATTTTGCAACTTTATGTGTGATTGAAAGTGGTTTTTCTTTTATATACTGTTAGTATTTGTTAAAATTTTGGTAGAATCCTAATTATTTATTGAAGATAATTGAGAATTTTAATTAAAGTACACATTAATTAAAATACTATTTGAAATGTTATTGTTGAATTATACTCAAGTTTATTTGATGAATTATAATTGAAGTTTTACTTGGAAGCTCATTTGGAATATGAATTTGTGTTTAACTTGAAGAGGACATTAGGAAGAAAAAAATCAGGTTTTTGGAGTAAATGACTCGAAAGTGGGTACTGCGGCGCCACGGCGTCAGAAGAAATCTGCATGGCGCTAAGCGCCACCTGTTTTTCCTCCCAACTATGTTTTAGTCTCTTTTTTCGTTATGGACTCCATTTTTGGTATTCTACTTCATCTACAACTCTAGTATAAGGGTTTTGATGTCCCTTATTTGTTCCTTATATATATTTGACTATTTCCTACAATTTAGTTGGTTTGGTTACTCCCCATAAGAAGTTAGATTAAATTAGACAAATTATAAACACATAATATTTGTGTTCTCTCTCTATATTATAATAAAAACTTCATTGTCTACAAAATTACTTTATTCTTCTGTTCTTGTGATCTTTATTTCATATTGTGACTTAATCTGTTATTTTCTCACAACAAACTGGTATAAGAGCATTTCACATCAGAGCTTCTAGTGTTGAGATTTTTGGAAAGAACGAGGTTTTTCTTGACGACAACAATGAAATATGATATTTGGCTATTAGATCGCAATACAAAATTATCTTTGTAGTAGGTAAAGATGTGAGCAGTATTAACTCAGATGGACGAGATTTGATAAGATTTCCAACAACTTAGACTATGGATGAGAAACAACAAACGGACCGAAAGGCCTTATCTCAAATGCATTTTCATCTTTCAAATAATATTGTTTAGGACGTTTTGAAGGAGAAGTCAGCCGCTGCATTATGGTTAAAATTGGAGCAATGATAAATGATGAAGAGCCTTACTAGCAAATTGCATCTGAAACAACGTCTATATTCTCATCGTATGACAGAAGGTACCTCTCTTGATGATCACCTAGTTGCTTTTAAAGAAATCTTTTACTGATTTGGAGAGCTTGAAGGTCAAATATGATGAAGAAGACTTGAGATTGATTTTGTTGTATTCATTGTCCGTTTCATACACGTCTTTTAGAGACCCAATACTATGTAGTCATGATACTCTAACCATCGAAGAAATCTACGATGTTCTATATTCAAAGAAGAAGATGAAGTATCGTGTAGCATCTGGGGATCATGGAGATGATCTCATTGTTCATGGTGGTCGTTCGAATGGTAAGTCAAAATCCAATTTCAATTTTTTCTAATTATTGTAAGAAAAAGGGGCACTTGATAGACGATTGTTATAAGTTGCAAAATAAATCAAAGTCAACTACAAATCAACAATCCGAGACTTTAGGAAAAATAAATATTGCGGAAATTTCTAGCTGTGATGGAGAGCTTCTACCTATGTTTGACTACAAATTCAAACCTTATAAGGTTTGAATTTTGGATACAACTTGCACTTTTCATATATCACCAAATTGGGAATTGTTATAAATACATGAAGAAGTTTCAAAAGGTGTTGTGATGACCAGTAATAACATACCTTATCAGATAACTGGTATTGGTAGGATCAGAATAAAGATGTTAATGGAACTGTTAGAACACTAGATGCAGTGAAACACGTTCCAAATCTGAAGAAAAATCTTATCTTCTTAAATACTTGTAATTCAAAATGGTGTGAGTACACTATTGAAAGTGAAGTTCTGAAGGTTATCAAAGGAGTCCATGTTGTACTAATGGTACATAGAAAATTCCATTTATATATCTTGTAGGGCGATATAGAATATTCAAGTGAATAACATATTTTAATAACTCGGATGAATTTAGAGTTGGCTTCTGTACCGTTGGAGTATAATTTGGGGTCTTCTTTTAAGAATACATCTCAGTTGAATTTTGAGGATATGAGTAAATCCGTCTTACCATCATCATCGGTGGTGTCATCGTATTCAATTGCTAGAAATAGACCCTTTTTTGTCATATGATTAGACATATGTACAATTCTGCTAATTTTGTTGATGATTTGAATGCGGTTAAGGGTGTTGATTCTAGCCAAAATCTTTCTTTTGATTCATTCAATTGTGATTTTATTGAAGGGCTTGTTTCAACCTTGTTTGGTGGTCATTAGATCATTTTTGCCCCTAATTGGAGTGACATAGGTAGAGAATATTTCCAATTGGAAATTGTGATGGAAAAATTTGTTTGTGTTTTTCATTGAATAGTTCAAGTTTATTTCTCACAGTGGAGAATTTCTTAAAGTTTTGTTCATTGTAGTGGAATTCATGTCAATGTGGAGATTGTTAGAATTTGGACGTGACCTGAATTCTTTGTTGAAGATAATTAATAATTCTAATTAAGTGCACATTAATTATCCTATTTGAAATGTTATTATTGAATCTTAGAGTGTGTTTGGTACATATTAAAATGGAAGAATGCATTTTTTTGAAGTGATGTGATGGGAAATGTGGTTGAAAAAGAAGGAAAAATTATTGATGTGATAAAAAATATTATTTTATTAAAGAATGTAGGGTTGAAAATGAATAGAAGAATGAGAAAGAAAAAAATAATGTGAAACAAACGGGGGCTTATTCAAGTTTTTTTGGCGAGCCCATTGAAAGTAGGAATTTGCATTTGACTTGAAAAGGACATTGCGACGAAGAAAATCAAGTCTTTGGAGTAAAGGACCCGAGAGTGGGTGTCGTGGCGCCGGGCACACCTGTTCTGCCCCTGCGCTATTTTAGTCTTCTTTTTTTGTTTTGGACTCCATATTTGGTATTCTCCTTCATCTACAACTCTACTATAAATGTTTGGACATCCTCTATTTATTTCCTATATATATTTAACTTTTTCTAGAATTTCGTTTGGTTGATTTTCCCCCGTAAGAAGTTAGATTAAGTTAGACAAATCGTAAACACATAATCTTTGTATCCCTTCTTCCTATTATAATATAAGTTTCATTCTCTACAAAATTACTTTATTCTTGTGATCTTTATTTCATATTGTCACTTAATCTATTATTTTCTCCCAACAAACTGGTATAAGAGTATTCCAATTCATAACAGCATTATACCAAGAGTTAATATTTGTAATGAAATAATTACTAAATTATGATTATCAATGCATTTATTTTTGTATATTAGCATTTTTGTTATTTATTTATTGCTTGATAAATTAAATAATGGAGTCCAAATAATAAGTACTAGCGATTATATTAATCATTAAAACTTGTGACAATGAGTTATGTCTTCGTGTTTTATTCTTGAACAGTCTTGAACGTATGTACACATGAGACACAGATTTCATCAAAGCGGATAGGTTAACACATATTGTACTAATTTCTTTAGAAGAAGGTAGTTGATTTCGCAACCAAAGTGTGGAGTAACCTGGAGTGATCATGTAGATGCTTATTATCTGAACAAGTTCGTCGAGTAATCTGAAAGTTCTAATTAGCCGAATTTATTTAGACCCCAATGCAATGGTAATAAGCAAGCCACAAGCCACATTTTAATTGTTTTTGGATGATTAGATCAAATAAGTTAATTTATTATATGTTTGAATATCACAGTTTGTAAATTGCGTAAACTAACTCACTCCAATATGACCATGGAGAAAACATTTACGAATGATCAAAAACTTCGGACACTTTACCAATTAACAATCCACTATAAACAATAAAATTTACAGTGTAATCCAGACCCGACTAACCTTTAGTCCCCATTGACCTTATTCATGTTATCACCTTGATTCTACTGGACTGCTTGTTACTCACACCAAATTCCCACTCCGCTATATCACCTTTTCCATAATGGACTACGTGTTCCTCACACCAACCCTACCCCTGGTATATTACCATAGCTCTTTGGATTGCTTGTTTCTACACCAGCTCCCAATCTTTGGTATTGTTTATCGCCGATAGATTAAATGGTTTGGTATTTGATCAAAAGATCTTATGTATTTTAGTATGTGGTTTAATGTGAAACAATATTGCTGGATCTACAAAATATGTTTTCGAAGAATTTATGGATCTAGTAATATGTGGTGGTTGAATCTTGAATAAATGAATGTTTGGATCATCAACGAATTGATCTCTATGGTATAAATTTGATCTAACACACTATGGAATGTCCATCGGGTTAAGTATTTATAGGAAAAAAATATTTGGGATGAAAATGGACTGAAAAATCAAGTGTTTGAAGCAAAACATAATTTTGGATGTCGACTCGCCGATTACAAATTAGACTTTACATAACTCTAGAAATTTCAGATATTTAACTCTCTCAAAGTCTATGAACCATTTTTCAATGACGATTGTGAAATAGATCTTTGACCTTAGATTATCATGAATTTTTATGTTTAGATCTTCACACTTTGATCGTGTATAAGATAATATATTCAAGGGTTTCTAATATGAAACTAAGTGTGAATCATATGAAAACTGATGAATGATAAAGAAGTAATTTATCTAAGAAATTGAATCCTACTTTTCGTGATCTTAAGCATACATACATCGATTCCTTGACCAAGGTAAATTTGTGGTTTAGAAAGAGGGTTTTGATTTTTCAAATATGAACTCCATGTGTCGATTACTTGAAGTAATGAATAATATAATTGACAAAGAGATTTCATTTCACGCTAAACGAACTTGAAAGTTTTTGTCATACCACACTATTTATTCCTTCATATGAGTTAACTTTGATATATTACTAGATGTGAATCAAGGACTTTTGATATGAATTAATTAATTGTTGAATTAAAGAATAAATGAATTTTACTTTATGCTTATCTTGATTAGATCATATTCATAATTATCTATCGTTGTGGATGAGAATCTAATGGGCCACACACAAAATGATAAAGCATTTCATTTCATTTCATTTGGAATGATTTTTAAATTTCCGTGCCTCTTTTTTATTTCTTTCATAGAAGAAAATGAACTAATTCCATTACAGTGATCATGATATTCATGAGTAGTTATAGCATAGAATGAAATTGCAAAAGATCCATGCGGTCTTAAGCTTGGGCTTACTACGGATGGTTTCTTTACACTTGCTTGGGTCAATTTTTGCTTCAATTGTTAATATTGGCCCACTCAGTTAGCCCATGTGTATGTTTAAATAAAAAATTAGAATTTTAGTAGATTTTGATAAAATATGTAATTGAAAATTTTGAAAAATACATAGAATCAGAATTTTTTAAGTTACCATTCCAAAAATTAGATTTAAAGTTTGTTCATACAAAAATTAGATGATAATTCAATATTAATAATAATAGTATTAAATTAAATTAATTTATATACCAACC
>CAIGRL010021062.1:0-12664 GCA_903798325.1 Fraxinus xanthoxyloides
ATCAAAGTGTGCACTTTTTATTTGTGAAACTTGTATACAATTATATATTGAAAATGGGATGGGAATGATTTGGAGAAAATGAAAAGTCTAAACTCTTATTTTGTCTTAAAAAAATGGTGGCAACTATCAATTAAAGGAATTTAAAAATAATGTTTATTTTCTTGCATTATTGGGTTGTTATGTGTGTGTGTGTGTGTGTGTGTGTGTTTTTTTGCGTGTCTAAATTACACACATATGTTGAAAGTATGACGAATTTGAAAATAAAAGTTAAAAAAAATAAAAATAAATAAAGGTGGCCACTTTTTTTGTGATTTAATTCATGCATTTCATTTGAAGTTAAAGGTCATAATTGTGTGTATAATGCCATATAACCTACCAATTTATGAGATTAATTATTTTGACTATTCAACCAAACTTTTGAAATGTGTGTGACTATATGTGTGTGTGTGTGTGTGTTTGTTATCATTCATTTTTTCCCTATACTTTATTAATGTAACCAAATAATGGAACAACATAATCTCAATTAGAACTTAATAAACTCTATTTTACTTATAATTCAGTCCTTTTGAAAAATAACGTGTACGCAAATCAAATTTTAAAAATATTTACTATACGTAAAATAAATTTTCACCGTCGAGGTCCAATCTTTGGGAAAACATTAAATTCCATCGTACTTTATTTAAAAATTTCTATATTTTTTATAGAAATTATGCCTGATTGCTTGTGAACTTCCAAGATATTCAAATAATTTAATATATAGACTACTATTAGGCTTTTCATTCTTATGTAGGTTGGGCATAAGGTTTGTCTATGGGCTAGGCTTATGTGCTAGATCATCACATGAAAAAGATATATGAGCCTAATTCGTTTTATTTTTTTCAGGCTTCTACATTCCTTACGCCTTAAACAAATTTCGTCCTTGAAATTTACCTCATGATTTAGCAAAAAGTGTCGAATATTTGTCTTTCACTTCTTCTATTTCCTAAGTAGCTTATTCTACTCCATGATGACTCTATTGCACTTTGACGAGTTGAATCTCCTCATTCCATAATCTATGTACCTTTCAGTCCATTATTTTAATCGGTAATTCCTCATACGATAAATATTTCTGTACTTCTGGGGATTGATAATTGATATGTGCATTTTACACACTTATTTTGGGCTACAAGCATTGATAATTCTTAATAAGTATGTGAAATATAGTTTAATTTGATGAAATTTGTATTTGGCAGGAAAAATGATGAATATGACGAGAAATAGGAGAAAAATGAAAAAAAGGACTAAAACGTAAGATATTTAAGTATATCTTAGAAGTAATTGATATAACACTCGTAATAGAGGATGTTAGGGTGTCAACCTATTGTATAGGGCGGTTATACCTATCAATGTATTAAATGTATGAACAGACAATGATGTGAAGTCTCAACTACGGATATAAGGTCTTGTAGTTCTGATCCAACAGACACTACGTAGGTCAAAGCAGTATAAATATACCCTCTTTGTAACTTAGAAAGGGTTGGAAAAATAGGAGTTAGGATTCTTATTTTCTCAAATCTTAAGCTCTCAAATATGGAAGGAGTAAGAAATCTCATAATTTACAATACTATGTTGTTTTCTATCCTTCCACACATTCTATAGAGATCTCTGGTTAGTAGTTTTGGTCGTTGTTTGGTGATCATTAATAACGTGATCATCTTTGTTTCACCCGTCAGAGCTCGAACATTTTTATCTCTCATCGTGAAGCACCTACCACGTCCAAATATGCCTCATTTCTCGCCGTTTCTCCGATAAAAATGTGCTAAAATCTGCTCAACGTGGCAAGAGTGGGTCCAACATCCGTTGACTCAATTTTTGAGGTCAACAGACTAATGCCGTCTGTGGGAATCCATACATTTAACCACGAAAAGTCTCGTGGGGAGAAGCCGGTCAGGAATACCTTGGAAGGAATTCCCTTACCCTTGAAAATGGAGTGTTCTTGAAGAAAGAACCATTGGAGAGTCCAAGGGATGACTATGTGAATCTTATGCTCATTTGATCCTTGAAGAAAGGAATATTTGGTTAAAAGATGTGTTTGCCAATATGATTTCAAACAGGGAATAAAACGTACCCTGAAGGACGAGGGAACATGCTGAAGAAGAGGAACCCTCACAGGCTGCCCCAGCTGCTCGCCCACCGCCCACCAACAACATAGACGAGGTGGATCAAGAGGCTGAGAGGGGGGATAGTAGCTAGACTCAATAAAGAGATCGCCACAATGGCTGTTCCTATGAGAAACATAACCCAGCAGAACATGGCTATGCATAAGTTGCTGATGAGCATGTAGGGTCGAGGAGGATTCCAGTTCCTCCAAGATCCTCCACAGTACTACCATGATGAGGAAGAAGTTCAAAGTCAAATGATAGGGTACTATCACCACAGGACGGAAGCCCTCTAAGAAAAGAAGGTTGGAGTTGACACTTCCACTAACTATGCTTCAAAATGACCTTATGAGGCCCCATTTAATTTCCCTCCAAATTATGAGCCAGAAGACCTGCTTTAGAGGTCAGCAAGTATGTTTGATAGGCTGAGTCCAAGGTTTTCGAGAAATATGTATACTCAACCCCTTCCTACACCTAGAAATAGGCAACAAGAGAATCTTCGGTCCATAAGACAAGAAGAACCAATTCGCCATGAGGAAGCTCGAATCCCTCTCCCTAAAAATAGGTGTGAGAGGAGGGAACTGGCCCGAAGTGAAGCAAAAGATTCCCACTCACTCCCGCAAACTCAATATAGGGAGGATGAGGGCTTTGATGAGCCCTAAAGGTCATGTGGAACGCCCCCATGCTAAACCACTCCACACTCCCTAAGATTCCAAAGTATGATAGGAGAGGCATGTGAATCTGAACAGCTTCAAAACCCACGAATTTGAAAGGAGCCACCCCAACCATGATTTGTAGAGCTTTCCATTTGACCCTAAGTGGAGCGACAGAAATCTAGTACTCCAGGTTGCTAGAAGGAAGCATTTAGAGCTGGTCGGACTTCAAAAGGACGTTCTTAAAACACTTCGCTACCAGTAAGGAAAGTGAGAGATCAATTCAACGCCCACAAGACATACGACAATAGTAGGGCAAGTCTCTAAAATGTTTCTTATCCTGCTTCACTAATGAGATGACTTACTCTATACAAGTAACAAATAGGAAATCTCTAACCATTTTAAGGGGAGGTTTGGACATGAACTCTGTCTTTTGTAAGGTGTGTAAAATAAAGACCCTACCATGTATGATGCCGTACTGGAAATGATAAGGCGTGAAATCATGAATGAAGAATTGAGAAATCATAGGAATAGGGCTAGACAAGGACTCTCCCCTCTATAAATGCAAAGAGAAAATGTCATACCTCTCATTTGATGGATCGCCGACACCTTTCAATCATTGATAAGCGCTGGCCACCACGACGCTCGATGCAATACCCACTTTAGCTTATGAAGAAGTGAACCCTGGTACATAAATTCATCAAGGTTAGTCCTATCAGAGGTACCCTCAAAATGGAAGGGGAAGAGGACGAGGTGCTAAACCTAGAAATAGGGACGAATCGCCCATTTCTTGTACATATCATCATTCCTATAATCACCTCACGAAAGACTGCTGGTACATCAACGGCTAGGGAATGTAGAGCCAAGGTATCCCAACAGGAATAATGACCCAATGAGAAGGGACAATGATGCGGAGAGACCTAGAGACGTACAAAGGTAAAGTGAATCCCCCTGCAATTGATGGCCGGAGCCTATTAGGGAAATTGATACGATCTTTAGAGGCCCATACGTTGGGGAAGAATTTAGGAATTCACAAAAAAGTCATGCCAGAAAAGCTTCATAGTTAACCAAGCCCCTGTTGAAAGAACAATTCCACCAATCACATTTACTCAAAAAGATGCAGCAAGTGTGCATTATCCACACTGTGACGCCTTAGTGATGAGGGTCATCATAGCCCTAATGGCCTAAAAAATGTTAGTGGATAATGTAAGCTCAGTCAATATCATTTTTAGAACCACTTTTGACAAGATGAAAGTTGACCATGAGTAGAACCCAATGAGTTCCCCCATTATAAGGTTTCACGTGAGATAACATCATCCTAAGGGGTAAGATCTCTCTAGCAATAGATATGGGGATAGCACCCTTGACTGCTCACAACTTCATGAAATTTTTGGTGGTTGATAATCGTTTTGCTTACCACAAAGTATTGCGGAGGCCAGCCTTGAATAAACTCTGGGATGTCACTTCTATTCATTATTTATGCATGAAGTCTCCAACGAAGAATGGATTTGCAGGGGTTCAGGACGATCAAAGAAGCGCAAGGGATGCAAGGGAATGTTACTCGAACTCTCTACGAAAAGCCAAACTAAGAAGCGCTAATATGATCACTACATATATGGACATGGACGATGTCCCCAACCAAGAAAAACCTTAAAAAAGGGAAAGATATTGAAATGACGGATGCCCTTAAAAAATGAGAAATCTTCGAAGTAATACATATCTCAGAAGAAGAGGTTGTATGTGAAAGACCAACCATCCCTAAAGAAGAAAGAGCCATTGAAGAAGGAGTTAGTTTAGAGGAGCTAGATCTTTACATCATTGATTGAAAACCTCAAATAGAACCTATGGAGGAAACGGAAACCTTCCCGGTAAACCCAAGGACTCCTCTAAGCGATTGCAGGTTGGAAGAAATCTGCCCATAAAAGGTTAAGGAGAGGCTGAAAAGCTTCTTACTAAAAAATCTTGATGTCTTTGCTTGGAAGCACGAAGACGTGGTTGGTATAGACCTAAAGATCAGCTGTCTCATTTGAATATTGACCCAAAGGTCATGATACACAGGTAAAAATAAGGGCTCTCATCCCAGAGATATATGAATCTCTTAAAGATGAAATTAAGAAGTCGATTGACAACAGATTCATCCGGGAGTCAATATATCCTAAATGGGTTTCTAACCTTTGGTAAAAAAATGAAATGAAAAGTGGAGGGTTTGTGTAGATTTTTCAAATTTAAATCAAGCTTGTCCTAAGAACAACTTCCCACTTCCTATGATAGACCAACTTATGAAATTTTAAGCTTCATGGATGTCTATTTCGAATATAATCAGATTCCAATGTTCCCAACAGATGAGGAACATACTTCCTTCATCACAGACAATGGTCTTTATTGCTATAAGGTCATGCTTTTCGGGTTGAAAATGCCAAGCCACCTACCAAAGACTTGTCAACAAAATGTCCGCTGATCTAATAAGAAAAACCATGAAGTCTATATAGACGACATGCTGGTGAATAGCCTAAAGACAAGGGATCATGTTAGAAACCTCAATGAAACATTTTAAATCTTGAGGAGATACCGAATGAAGTTTAATCCTTTGAAATAAGCTTTTGGAGTCGCTTCTAGAAAATTTTTGGGCTACATAGTTAACCAAAGAGACATTGAAGCTAACCCTAAAAAGCTTAAAGCCCTAACCGACATGAGGTCACTTTAGAAACTGAAAGAGATACAAAACCTCGCCAAACTTGTAGGTGCCTTAAATCTCTTCGTCTCCAATGCAACGGACAAGTGTCTGCCTTTCTTTAAAATTCTCAAAAGAGGAAGTGACTTCCAATGGACTAAGAAATGTGAGGAAGCCCTCAAGGAGTTAAAGAAGCACTTAGGACAAGGTCCTCCCCTCTCCAAGCCCATGGACAATGAGCCACTATAGCTATATTTGGCTATAACCACTGATGCCATTAGTTTAGTTCTGATAAGGGATGAAAATGATCACCAGTAGCCCGTCTAGTACGTAAGCAAAGCACTTTTGACAGCAGAAAATTGCTACCCAGACATCAAGAAGCTAGCCCTCTCATTGGTGTCAACTTCTCAAAAATTGAGACCGACAATATCGGGTGTTGACAAGTTTTTCCCTCAAGCACGTACTGCAGAAGCTCGATGCTTCGGAGAGATTACTAAAGTGTGCTGTAGAACTTAGTGAATTTGACATCATATTTAAACCAAGAGATGCTATCAAGTTAAAGCCTCTGGTAGACTTTGTGGCTGAATTCACTTCTTTTCCAAAATGAAAGTAGAGAAGGAACCTGTCAAACCTCCAACATGGAACCTTTTTGTAGATGGATAGTTCGGGGAGGCAGGGCCAGGAGTAGGCGTTGTTCTTGTCAGTCCAGAAAGACATAAGATTACTTGTGTTGTACAGTTATATTTTAAAGCCACCAATAATGTAACAGAATATGAGGCCCTCCTCACTGGCCTTAGACTAGCCAGAGAAATACAAACAAAGAGACTCACTATCAGTAGTAATTCCCAGCTGGTAGTAAGTCAAGAACATGGCCATTTTTAGCTAGAGATAAGTCCAAGCTAAGTACTCGAAATTGGTTATGGAATCATCCCTACTTTTAAAAGATTCGAGCTTATACAAATCCCACACAAAGAAAATGTTCATGCCGACGCCCTATCAAAATTAGCAAGCAGTAAAGATTCAATACTCAATGTGGTACCCATACAACATCTTCTCAAACCCTCCACCACCACTGGCAAATTGGCAATGTGAGTTGAAGATACTCCCTTATAGATGAAGCCAAATATATCCTTCCTCAAGGACCTAGTATTGCCCTCTAAAAAAGAGGAGGCCCAGAAGCTTAAAAGATAAGATGCTCACCTCGTCTTCCAGGACGATGTACTATACAAACATGGGTTATCACTACCCTTACTCCGATTCATTGGAGAAGAGCAAGCTAATTATGTGATCCAAGAAATTCATGAAGAGGTATGTGGGAACCTCGTAGGAGAATGGTCCTTGGCACAAAAAGTATTAAGGCAAGGATATTATTGACTTACCTTAAAAAAGGATGCGCAACAGTTTATCAAAAAATATGATAAATGTAACACTTTGCAAATATTCAGAGGCAACCTTCCCAAAAGCTAAATGTAGTATCCACCCTTGGGCCATTTGCTAAATAGGGAATTGACCTCATAGGACCTCTTCCTAAAAGGAGATGAAATTTGGGCTTCGCAATTGTCGCCATTGATTATTTCATCAAATGGGTAGAGGCCGAACCACTTGCCAAAATCACTGAAGCCAACACTTCCGAATTCTTGTGGAAGAATATCATTTGTAGATTCGGAATCCTGCATTCAATTGTTTTAGATAATGGCTGACGGTTTGACAACAAGAAGTCAGGAATTTATGTAAATAACTATGCATTAAGAAACATTTTCCTCCCCACATCATCGCTAAGCAAATAGGCAAGTAGAGGCTATCAATAAAACAATCAAGTACACGTTGAAAGGGAAGTTAGATGCCTCTAAAAAGGTCTAGGTCGATGAGCTATCTCAAATTTTTTGGGCTATCGGAACTACAAGTAGAACTGCTATTGGAGATACTCTTTTCTCTATGGCCTACCAAGCCGATGCTATGAGCCCAGTGGAAGTGGGTCTACCATCTCCTTGTCGAATTCATTTCAATAAAATATCTAATGATGAGATACAAAGATTTGAGCTTGACCTCCTTGAAGAAATGAAGGATGACTCTCAGGCAAAATCGACCATGTATCAACGGGAGATGAAAATATATTATAATACAAAAGTAAAAAAATGTCATTTCGTTTGAATGAGATGGTGCTTCGAAGGGTATTTTTATCTTTTAAAGAACATGGATCAAGAACCATTGGTCCCAATTGGGAGGACCCCTATCACATCAAGGAAGAGGTTCGGTCGGGAAGATATAAAATTGAAAATATGGATGGAAAGACACAACCTCATCCCTGGAATGTAGAACATCTGCAAAAATACTACAGGTGATTGTGTAAATATTTTGTATGTAAAGTTTATGATTCAATGAAATTAACTTTTATAAAAAATATTCATAAATTAAAAATACCTCCCAAGAGGCAAAAGCTCTAAGAGAAGCCTCTACATAGACGAACCGTCCTTATGTATAGAAGTGTTAGCACCTCGACAAAGAACTGGATCACAATATCGATGAGGTATAAGAAGATCAAATCATGTTGATAAATACGTTAGTAAATAATCGGCAAAAGTAGTAAATTCAGAAGTAAATTAACACAAGGAATTGAGAAAATGACTTCATTAATACAATATTTATACTTGGTGGGCCAAAACCATTTACATAGAAAAAAAATATAAAAAAAGAAAACCTATGCTCTAAGCATGTGGAAGAGGAGGAGCCACAAAAGAAACAATGGTGTTGGGAGCCACTTCTTCAGCTGCATGATCAGTTGCATCATCTTCAAGTTTGATCACTTGGCTTCTCTCTACCGGAGTTTTACGTTCAGGCTCCTCCTCAAGAAATTCTGCCCTTAACTCTGAAGTGTCGATGCCTTAAATGTTGACCTCCAGTCACTCCGTCATATCAATGTAGGCATACCTCTAACAGTACTTATTAAAAATTTGGTATGCCTCCATCAAATGGAAGCTAGTGAGGAAACGTTTCTCAGCATCACTGCTTGAGGAATAAGCCTCATGCCTAGAAGTCTTCACCTCTTCAGTCAAATCAACAACCTTTGAGGTCAACTCCCCCACTTACCCCTTCAAAGACGAGCTCTCCTTGTTGGCCTTATCCAAGGCGTCAACTGCCAGTCACTAATGGACATCAGAAGTCTCCACTCACTTCTTTAAGAGGCCACCTCACTTTAGGATAGGTGGACCTCATTCTTTTAATTCTCAATCTCTGCTAAAGCGGAAGCGAGCTTCATAGACTCCTCAGTCTGTTTCTTCTTCAGAGCCCCCACCTCAGGTTTGGCTTTGCTGGCAGCCTCCTTAGCTTGGGCGGCTTTATTCACAAATTCTTTATTTTTTCGTTGAAGGTTTTTAAAGAGGACTTCAGCCTCTATGGCCATACCAAAGGCCCTCTCCACCTGGCTCACCATTGTTGAAAACACGTCGATGGCGTCATTGGTCTCCACGAAATATTGCCACCTCTTCGTCCAGTATTTATGAAAAGTAGCTATGGCAGTTTCAAGGTTTGAAGAAAGTAGGGAAAGACTCTCAGGAGCCAGCTCCTTGCTCCGAGTCTTGATGGCGAGCCTTTTTCTTGAAGGAGCCTCTGAAGCTCTGGAGTCACTCGTGCACTTGGCCTTATTGGCAGGTTCTTACCTCTGGGGCTCCATGGCAGGTGGCCTCTTCTGCCCCCTAGAAGCCGCAACTATCGTTGCTGCCATCAGCTTCTGCCCAAGTAGGATGCTCGAGCGAGGCGGGAAAACATCGTTGGAACTACCCACCCCGGTAGTAGGGAAACTCTGCTTCTTCTTGGGCTAATCTACAACTACATTCTTTCCTTTATCCACTTGGGGAGGTTGCTCTTCCTCTTGATTGCCTACCTCATAGCATAACTTGTCAACTTTGTTCCTCACTTGTTTGGCCCCCACAGATGAGTGATTCAACCCCTTTTTGCCTGAGGTGGCATCAGTATAGTGGCCATAGCAAGATTAGGGCGCCTCATCTTCTCAATATTTTCTACAAAGACAAATAACAGGGTCACACACACATACACACACACACACATATAAGTAAAATGGAATTGATATAAAAAGAAAGATGTTATACCCTCCTGGCAATCAGACAGAATTCTTCAAAGAACATTCTCGAAATTATCAAACTTTCAAATTCTCATGATGAGGAGGATCGTCGGTAGATGTCGTTCAGAATTTTCTAGAGTAGGTGGTGGGGACTTTGACGTTGGGGATGATATCACTCTCGTACTCTTGCCACTTCCTGACCCAAAACCACGTCTCCTTCTACCTTTTGATGGAGAAGGGTAGGTCCAGGAAGAAAAGAGAATGTAACCCCCATGGGCACAAGGAATACCATCCCCTCGAATCCCTCTTACCCAAAGCTTGGGGTTAGAAAACTGTTTGGTAGACGTGTAGGGGCATGTCCTCATCCATGAAGGTCTCCTTCCATAGGAAATAAGCCCCCACCTGTTAGGCCCAAGTGTTAGGGACGAGCTGGGTAGGTGTCAGTCCGTACAACCTAAGAACATCCTAGAAAAATGGATGTAAAGGCAGGCGAAGCCCAACCTTTAGCACTAATGGTGATGTTACCCTTAGCGGCTCGTTCATTAGGAGAAGGAAAGATGAGTTCTATGTCGTAAAGGATCCTATATTTTTCCCTAAGGTTAGCCAAGTGGGTCGAATCTACAGAAGATGGAATTTTGGCTGCCCTCCACTCTATATTACTACTTCTCCAACATGCAGTGCACTTTGTCCCCGCCTGAATAGCTTTAACTAGGTCGGCGGTATTTGTGATTTGCACCCCCATCTTATCAGCCAACTCACTAAGATCTACATTCCCCCGCAGTAGAAGCAGAAAATGCCATGGGTTAAAAATAGTTGCGAGCTTAGTTGGAGGATTGTAATGAAGAAACACCAAAAAAAGTTGTAAAGATACCAAGGAAAATGAGGAGAAAGGGAAAAGAAGTTGAAAACCAAGAAAAAGAAACTAGAAGATTGTTGAGAAAACTCGAAGTTTCAAAGAATGCTAATGCTGAATTCGTAAAAAGCAAAGTGATTTTTCCCACAAGTGTTTGCCTTTTATAGTCAGAATCTCTCAATCCCCGGCATTGGATGATGATCTGACTCTTCCAAACATGTCCCCAAGTATATGAATTCAAAACAACACTATTAGGAGGTCTACACATGTCATGCACATTGGAGATTATGGTATGATGTAAATCATTCACTACTGAAATTTTATTTACTTACATAAATAAACATACCTAGACTTGGGGGGACTATACACCTTACCATCGAGGCTCAAAGTCAATGTGCCACGTGGCAATCCACATGGGCAGCAAGTCAACAAAAACCAAATTGGTCAAAATGCAAAGAAGTTATACAAATTATCAAGGCACTGCCTCAATTGGCAAAGTACGACACTTGGGCCGAGACACTGCCTAAAGAAACGAAGAGAGAAACTGAAGCTCTCTACCCAGAGGACGAGCTCCGAGGCTCTTAGTTCATCCGAAGATCATAAGTCGATGTTGTCTCTTGCAAAATACTTGGGTATCTCTTAGAAGCGATTGATGTAACACTTGTAATAGAGGATATCAGAGTGTCAACTATTGTATAGGGCGGTTGACCCCTTATCAATATATTAATTGTATGAATAGACAATGATGTGAAGTCTCAACTACGGAGATGAGGCCACGTGGTTATGATCCAACGAACACCACGTAGGCCAATGTAGTATAAATATACCCTCTTTGTAACTTAGAAATGGTTGGAAAAATTAGAGTTATGATTCTTATTTTCTTAGATCTTAAGCTCTCAAATATGGAAGGAGCAAGAAATATTAAAAGAGATTCATACAATAATTTATGTTTCCATTTTCATCTCGCATCACACACACTTGGTACAGAAGTATCTTAATAAACAATCTCATAATTTACAATACTCTGTTTTATTCTATTCTTTCAAACATTCTAGTGAGATCTCTGGTTAGTAGTTTTGGTCCTCGTTTGGTGATTATTGAGAGTGTGATTATCTTTGTTTCACCCGCCGAAGTTTGAACACCTTTGTCTCTCATTGTGAAGCACCTCCCGCGTCCAAATCTGCCTCCTTTCTCGTCGTTTCTTCGGTAGAAATAGGTTGGAATTTGCTTGACATGGCGAGAGTGAATCTGGCATCTGTTGGCTCATTTTTTGGGGTCAACAAGACCAACCTACCAAAACAAAATTAATTCGTCCCATGTGAATACTTATTAACTACTTATCCAACTACTCAATGGGAAAATTTAAGATAAATAAATAATTTGATTCTTTCACGTGCTCTTTCCCATTCAGAATTCCCTCTAAATAGGCTTACACTACTCCAAAGTGTACCTAAATCTTCGTTTGTGATGATGGAAATCAAAATTAATTTTGTGATGATTACTATAGCCAATGGATCCTTTAATACCCCTGTTAAAGGTCTAGGATTGAAATAGAACTTGTACATTTCCAACTGATACAACAATTTTTCCTAACATAAAATGAAAACTAAACCACCGTGTACTAGATTTGTATTTATCTTTAATTTCTATCTTCAAGTCTATTCTCATCGAAAATAAATAAATAAAGGGTTTATCTTCATCCAATACAAATAATGATTTAGCTAAGCATGATTTCTATATTATTACAAGAAGAATAATAGAAAACCATTCCCCGTGTTTGCAAGTTAGCAAGAATTATGTATATTTTGATATCACTTATTAACAAATTGAAGACAAGAATCGATAACAATATGAAGAAAGCAACCACTACACAACAATACATAAAATTAACTTGGAAAACATGCCAGACAACCGAAGAGAATTTTATTAATAAGGAGAGAAAATACAATGGATTCTGTGTTTTAAATTGTATTCGGAAGCTATTCAAAGCCAAAATCACATACACACACACACATATGGTTTAGATGGAAATAGGATAAAAAACTGCATCAGAAAACGAAAACAAAATTTTACCGGTTAAAAGTGCCACTCAAGCAGTAGCCTCGCACCAGGAGAGCGACGCTCGAGCAATAGACGGATGGCAGCGACAACACTCAGGCACTGCATGTATGGCGCTCAGGCAAGAGATTTATTCCGTGTGTGTGTGTGTGTGTGTGTGTGTTCTTCCATTGTCTTCTACTCTCATCCAATTGACTCCATATAATTTTCAAT
>CAIGRL010021121.1:0-12140 GCA_903798325.1 Fraxinus xanthoxyloides
GCGTTTTCAGTGTAAAAAAAATTTCGTTTTCGAAAACGCGTATTCGAAAATAGTAAAGAGAACGCGTTTTCTCCGTTTTGGAAAATTGAAAACAGAAAATGGTCCGAAAACGACAAAGAGAACGCACCCTAAGGTTTTGGAGAAACTTAAATACATCTATACCCACCACAGCTTTGGAGTATATATTGTTAGACAAATATTTCTATACATACTGTATATTCAAGATAGATACCGTATATGTAAGATTGATACCGTATATTCAACCGATACCATAAATGCAAGAGTTACCGTATATGGAACAGTTATCGTCTAATGAATAAAAATCCCTCTGTCACAGCCAAATTATCTCCTTAAATTGCAGCAAATTCCCAATCAATGGAAGCCCTGGTACTCTTGCATTATTCAGTACATTATATACTTATAAAACACAGGCCTTGTTTTGTACTGCCCACATTCAGAGGATTATTACATAAATGATGGGAAATGAAATCTAAATTTGATTATCAGTTGTCATAAATTCGAAACATTAAACGTTCGAGATCAAACATTTTCAAAATCATAACCATTCAAATAATCATTTCAATATGCATAATGAATTATGTTCTTCAACAACCCAATCAAAAAATTTACATGTAACTTTAAATATTGTACATAAGTGTTATGTACATGAGGATAATATTTAAAGTAGAATAATCTAAACTTGTCCATGGTTAAAATTAAAGTAGGGATCTTTAATTATGATCGCTAATGCAGTTCATTACATTCTGAATGAGATAATATTATCTAGATTTTTAATAACGTGATTATTGAAATGAAAGCACTTCATATATAATTTGATTATATAGAACATGAACACGATTAATAATGAATCTCTAGTTAAATTTGATTTCACATAGAGTATTCAGTTTTGATAAATGACGGTCATATATGGATCAATCTTAATTCCGAGCCATTAATAGACTTATATTTATTAAGTTGTGTTTTTTTATATGTCGGGTAATGACGCAAATTAATAATGTCAAATTCTTGATACGTTGGAAATACAATTAGATAAATAGTTGGGAATATTAATATATACAAGAATAAATCAATTTATTTGTAGAAAAGTAGATATACGGTTCTCATAAGTGTTGATTCAGGACTTGAAAAATAAGAGCGCTCAATTTTATAATTAGATCATAAAATATATTATTCATTAGAGGGTCAATGAGATTTTTGGAGAAAGATATAATTAAAAAGGTTTACCGATAAATACATAGCTTTAGTTAGGAACCATTTATGGGGGATTAATCTATATGGAATGGCTATATCAATGGATAGTTCAAATCTCTTGAATATAATTTGTTTTATAATTTTAAGAGTGTAATTCCAATTTTTTAGTGGAATAATTTGGGATTAATAACTTTGACATATTAAGTAAAGTGTTAATTAATTGTCATTATTATTGGAGTTTAAAATGATAATGCCCATAGTTTTTCTCGTCGGCTCCATTAAAATTACATGAACATTATTTTATTTGGGCTAGATTAATTAATTTAGAGTTATGAATTCTGTATTGATTTTCACACATTAATTAATTGAATTAATTTTATTTTAATTAATATGATTGTTTAAATTGATTTGAAATTATACAATGTGATAATGATCACATTATTATCTACACTATGGAGTGTCCAATTAAATTCAATCACACGTGTATAATGACAAATAATTTATTTAAATTAATTTTGAATTGTTATATGATAATAGGAGATGGAAGAGAAATTTTCTCTCCCAATAAAGTGGTGCCATCTTATCCTAGTGATATGTGCGATTAATTAAAAAATTAAAATAAAATTATATTTTTTTAACTATAAATAGGACTTATTAAATACTCAGAAAAGAACAAATAGAACACAAAAATTTATGTGAAATATTTTTCTGAGAGTTATTTATCTTCTTTTCACTTTGTCTCAAGTGTTGAGATCACAAAGTGAACCATAAAGTGAATGTGTGAATCAAGCCCAAATTTGAAATGCCCATTCGTTCATTCCTCGTAATCGAAGATACGTCAAGAAAGAATTGTGAAGCTTTTAGGTTGACGATTTTAAAGGTGGAGTTCAAGATTTATATCCTAGGCGATCGTTCGTATCATTCTTCTACTTATTTTTTCTAAAAATGGTTTTCAAAATCAACATAAACTAGTCGTACATCCTTTGTGTAATTTAATGATGTCACTCTAAGTTTTGTCAAAATCTGCATCACTGATTGTTTAAAGTGTTTGTGATGATCAATGTGTGAAAAAATGATACCTCACAACAATGTAAAAGTTAATATCAAACTTAATGTACAAATAACATGATTGTGCAAATATATCTCCCAAGACTAAATTTTGAAGGAGCCTCGTAAATGAAGATTCTAAAAGGGTCAAGAAAACTCACTCTTTTCTTCCTGCCCCACACGACCACATGTAAATCTGCTAGTGTTCGGACGAGATTGTGGTCTATGGATTTTAGTAAACTACATATTTCAATACTCTTCTTAAACTATTTAAATTAATTGAACATTGACACGTAAAAAAATTAAATAAAAAATGAAAAGAAATCAACAATTATTTCTTGAGAAATGTAAAATGAAAAGTCGAAATAGAGAAATATTATCGAATTGTATAAAAAAAAAATTACTCATTAAATTTAAAGGTGCTCACTATAATATTATATACTTTTTGTAAATAGAGATCCCTGGAAGATACTATTAATTGAATTTAGTAAGGGTAAAATTTGTCTTTTCACGAAAAGATACACAAAAAGTATTTTGAATTTCAGAAAATAAGAGTGTCAAATCATGTTGGGCCACCTTTAGTCCTAATTGTAAAAAGATAAAATCGTCAAACGCTGCCATGGGCCAACAGAAGCTGATCTTGTAGCTTGTAATTTAGCACTAAAATTGGCCCAATAACTATTTTGTTGAACGACTCTTCCAAATAAAAAGTAGGGGGAACCATATATAAAGTGTATAGTTTACACTAATTCACAAATTAGGTTTATATTTTGAAAACTCAAAATCTAGGTATATATATTATTAATTAAATATAATAAAATCACAATCATACAATTAATAGTCATCGATATATAATTATATGTCACAATTTATTTATTAGTCACATATTATTAAATTAATTAGTCACAATTTATTTGTCGGTCACAGATTTTTAAATTGGTTGGTCATATATTATTTTTGAGTCACATATTATTAAATTTTTAGGTCACAATTGAGTAACTGATCACAGATTACCAAATATTTGATCACATACCATCAAATAGTAGGTTACGTATCACCGTCACCAGCACTACAACCACCGCCACTACAGCCATTTGCAACCAACCTCACCCGCCGCCACCGCCACAACACTATCAACAACAAAGCCACTGCCAACAAATCACCACACCACCACGACATCACCAACGCCTATTTTGCAACACCAACATCATCACACCGCAACAGCACCGCTCACACTACAACACCACCCTAACTACCACAAAAAGCCCAAACCACCAACAAACTGATTCGCCAAGACAACCACATACCAACAACATATCCGTCCAACACCTACAGACCATCCACCAACACAACCTACCTATACACCAGCAGCGTCGAGGCGCTGATGCCAATGTCGCGAAGCTACTGTGAACAGTAGCAACGCTTCAACGCTGCTAGGGAGGAGGAGGGAGAAGGGAGGAGATGCAGGTGGAGGCGGCGGGCGGTGGAGAGAAATGGTGAGAGAGTGAGAGAGTTGAGAGAAATTGATTGTTTTAGGATTTGGATAGATTTAGGATTTGATATGTAACATAAAATACTTGATTTTTGAATAATTAAACTTTCAACTTGATTTTTGAAAATCAATCTTTAAAAACCTGATTTTTTGAAATTTCCCTAAAAATTATGCATGTGTAAGCCATACTCATATCTACGCTATTCAGAAGAATGGATCAATTGTCTCACAAATAGCAGCACAAAAATATCCTCAAACAAAACTGAAATTTTTGAGAGAAAAAATTATGAGGTGGATGTGGGTCCCTGAGTGATTGCGAAGGCATGTGAAATTGTGGGAGACCTCATCTATTTAAGCTAAAGGTTACTTTAGCTACATGGGCTGTATTCCAAAAGTCTCCCTCACACAACATCCTTNTTTTGAATAATTAAACTTTCAACTTGATTTTTGAAAATCAATCTTTAAAAACCTGATTTTTTGAAATTTCCCTAAAAATTATGCATGTGTAAGCCATACTCATATCTACGCTATTCAGAAGAATGGATCAATTGTCTCACAAATAGCAGCACAAAAATATCCTCAAACAAAACTGAAATTTTTGAGAGAAAAAATTATGAGGTGGATGTGGGTCCCTGAGTGATTGCGAAGGCATGTGAAATTGTGGGAGACCTCATCTATTTAAGCTAAAGGTTACTTTAGCTACATGGGCTGTATTCCAAAAGTCTCCCTCACACAACATCCTTACTGTCAAGTTGCCGTACAAATGAATGTCATCCTCTCTGTCCAACATATCAGTTTTCCTCCGAGGAAACACAATACGTTTTGCACATAATCTCGTTAATGCCTTTGAATTACAATGTCCCTCTACACAAAACTCGATGTGACTCGACTTCATATTTATGTTACGATAATCATGAAAGAGCATATTAGTTTTGAAACCAATATGGTTATAAATCCCTCTTTGAGTTGACAATTAATATCTTGCTTATTAAGATAATCACGTGACATCTTGTTAAAGTGATACGTGAAGAAGGGTTATAGAAACTAAAATTCCGCTTGACCACCTTGTTAATGCATAAAATCACAAAGACTCATATTCAAAGCGATTAAGTTGAGTTCGAATTGACTTGGTGATGTACAAAAGTTAGATGTGACAACTAAGAGGGACTACCATGAGGTGTCATTACAAGATATATCATGGTGTTGACGTGTTTACATAGTAGATTATAAGTATTTTAGTTCACAAATTAAGAAACTTTAAAGTGGTAGCATTCAGTAATAATCTATGTAAACGATCTTAGACTCGTAATTCATTTGTGTATTACAAAAGAAAGCTATTTGTATTCATTATGCACATACCATATGATACATATTCTCAATATTTATCATTTGTATTGATCACATTTCGAAGTTAAGTTACAAAGATAGTATATTATTAAGATCTCTCAACTCAATCACTTTGCTTGACTCAGAGAGAGTCTCATTTTGAAGTAACTTCAAGATTCATATGCCTTGAAATATCAAAGAAGCCATTGAAATCAAAGTTGCTCAGATTTAAAATAAGAGAAGATAACACATCATGAGTTTTTGTCATTGTGGTTAAGAAAACTTTCGCTTGTGGTTCCCAAGCTACACCACTTGTCATACTTGAATCCCCGTTTATTTTCTAGCATTCAAACGCACTTGCATCCTTTTGAGCAGAATTCATCAAAAGATCTGTAAATTCATACATGGCTCTTTGTTTCTATGGATGGTGCAAATTTTATATTCTACTTGAATGCGCACATGTAAAATGACGACTTATCGAATTTGCTTTAAACTTAAAAAGAAAGGTAGAAAAAAGAGATACGTGGAGAGTCAAAGATGATTGAGGTGAGAGTTGGACCTTTTTGTTTTTTTAAAGACGATAAAGCTCCATACAAATATTAACAATTTTTCGACCCCCGTTTCACAAGATAAAACGATCACTTCCCACGTTAGGGGCACTTCAAATTTTGCAAACCAACGAATCCATGAATGTTTCGATCTCTCTTTAGCCCCTGTTTGTAACACGTTCTTTTTACTCTTTTTTCTACTTACTCATTTTCAATCATACATTTATACAATAAAATATTTTACATGTAAACCCAAATTTTTTTCTTACTTTTTAATTATACATTCTTCAAAAATTATCAAGTGTGATTGAAATTAATATTTGACTTTAATTAATTTATATTTCAGTTTATACAATTTATTCAAACAATGGCTTAATTTTAGTGCCATTTGTCATTTTCAGTAATCAAAATTAGAAGGTAATAAATATTTAAATTAAATTAAAAAAATAATAATTTATCTCTCCGAAAATATAATACCACATTAGCTTAAACTCAAGCTTAAGCCCAAGCTCGATAGGTGGCTCGTGCACGTGGGCTTTATTCCAAACCCACTAACATTTAAGTCCTTCCCTTTCAAGGGCTAGTTTATGTTTGTTAAGTGGGGGTGAGACGCTCATCGACTCGTTCCACTAGGGAGATTAGCAAGCCTTTCGCACTCGCACTTGATGTGAGCCGTAGTCATGAAATTAACAAATTTCTCGAACAAGTTGCTTGTAGACTTGCACGAGTTGGCTCTGGCTCATATGCGAGTTGACTCGTTATAATGAATTAAATATATTATCTTCAGTGAAATAATTTGACAAGCAAGCTCAGCTCGGAGATGAGCTCGTGGGATGAGTCGAGCTGAACTGAGTGGCTCAGCTCACCAATTTAACACCCTATGCTAGTGGCATTTCTTGATGTCCAAACCTAAGTCTTTAATTTGAATTGGGCCGTATTCTAAAAAAAGTGCATCGTTTTTTCTCCTCTTTTCAACCATATATTCTTAAATAAAATAATATTACACTTAAAATTAAAACTCTTCCATCCGTTTTAACTACATATTTTTCAAAAAAGCACTATTTCAAAATATATATTTTTTCCAAAATTTGATTTTAATGGAGTCCAAATACGGACAAATATTCGCCTTCTAATTTTTCAATGTGGGACAAATGGCTATAATTTCTCCCAACTTTCAACTCCAACAATACTAGTTCTAGCGCTTACTTTGACTTAATCACCCAAAGTCGATTTTAAGAAATCAAATATACTAATGCTAATTTACTCGGGTTGTTCAAAATAAGTCTAAAAACTTTCAAATTAAAATTAAAATTTCAGTTTTCTTGTATTTTAATTTTTCAATTTTTGATTTTAATTTTCGGATTCATTACAAAATTTAATCTCATTATTATATTTGTAACTTATATTTAATTTGATTAATTTTTATTATGAGACTGTTGAAATTTTCTACTATAAAAGGGGGTGAATTTTAGAACAACGTTTATCGCGACTCTTTTATACCAACTTTTCTAACTCTATTATCATATTTATATTATTTGATCCATGCTTATAATTGATTATTTATTACACACTTTTTACAATATACTTGACCTAATCTTTTATGGCATTAGTCAATCAATTTTATATATTTCTTCATTAGAAAAAAAATAAAATAAAAAATAATTGAGACCATTACATTCTGTGCATTTTAGCTGTATTTGGGATCATGCCTCAAATTCAATATCTAAGTGATGGCTATTTATTAATTCTCATTTAGATTTTTCTTACAAGTCGGGCTGTCCTAATCTTCTCATCTTTCTTTGCATGTTCGCCACCTTTCTACACAACACTTGCTTATGCCACCTCACTCACCTTGTCTTCTTTATACACCAAATCGTTTTACTTAAAAATAATTATAAAATTTGTACAAAATCAGAACTTCGTCCTAATCCCAACACTAACCCACATCCTGCATTGCATGTTCGCCACGTCCTTTATGCACAACATTATATGCCACGTCACTTAATTTGTCTTCTTTATAGAGAAGAATTCGATATTCACGGTCGATTTTGACTATAAACGGTACAAATTGTTGCCTAGAGTCTAAGGATCTCATAATAGGTCATGTTGATTTCGAATTAACATCAGATTTTAATTAAGTCAAAGTCAAATAATTAAATATTAACATCTTTCTTGGATCCCGTAACTTTTCGACCACACATTTAAAAAATTTCGATCATAAAATCTACTTCGAAAACCAAATAAAAAGTAAGTCTTAAGTCCCTAACAGTATCAAAGCCGGCCAGTATCAAAGTAAAATTTAAACAAATCAAGTAATTACTTAAGACTCCCAAGTTTTCTGCTATTAATATTTAGGGTGTGTTTGAACCAGATTATTATGAAAAAATGCAGTAGATTGATGGAGAATGTGTGGTTAAAAAAGAAGACAAAATTATTAATGTAATTAAAAAAAATATTATTTTATTGAAGAATATATGGTTGAAAATAAGTAAAAGAATGAAAATGAGAATTTTAATGTGTACCAAACAGAGGCTTAATAAACTTGTTACCACTGTAATTTCATATATTTATTTATTTTTTTAGTCGCCAAAATTGTCATGTAAATCAACTTTAAAACTCCTTTCCATTGTAAATACTAACCACTTTACAAGCAAATTTTCTATATAAAACTGCAAGTAAGCTATTTTTTACAACTAAATTAAAATTTAACTCAACTTAAACTGAATTTAAATGAACTTAAATAGAGTTGGAATTGATTAAAATAAAACATTATTGAATTCACATACGCCTTATAATACAGTCCAATAATACATCAACAAAAATCTTAAGAACATTGAGCAAAATAATATTACACCCCATTCTCACACATACACACTTTGGATTGTGTACATAAATGTGGATGGCGCAGGCCCCTAGTGTACCAAAAACCTTTAATATCTCCTTTAGTTTTTCCATCACCATCATCACCATATTGTGGTCCATTATCTTTTTTATCAATAATTATTTAGGTTAAAAGATCATTCACCCACCCAAAATCAGGTCCACTTTCATTGTTGTGCTTGTTGGCCTCAGTGAAATCCCCATTGAAGAATGTGTTTGAACCTGCAGGATTTGGGGTCGAAGGAGAGAACAAAAATTGGGATTGTTCAGGATCAAGATTGAATAAATTCCCATGTGATGAAGCACCTTCAGTCAGATTCATGGCTTCCAAATTTCCCATAAGTTCAGTCAAGGCATCCTTGTAACTCATCCCACCAGAACTAAATTCATTCAGAGCAGAACATTCGAGTGGACGACGTGAAAACTCAGGCGTTTTGACAGGAGAAATCGGTGGCGAAAATGGAGGGGATGACAGATGAGACAGGCCCATTAAAGTAGAAGTTGGAGAAGCAATCACAGAGTGACAATGAACACAGCAATGATTCAAATAATTTTTGTCGATAGAAACCGGAGAAATCAATGGAGGAGAGGAGTTATCAGATAAAATACGAAGCTGTTTGGTAGAGTGCGCGAAAAAACAGACTTTTCGCTGGCAATTCTTACCATCTTTACAAGCCTCAGTTCGATATCGCATTGGATGAAGCCAACACTCGAAAACTCCATGCGCAAACTCGCAATTATCCCCTTTGCTGCAATAACCTTTACGAAACTCTTCGCACACAGTACCAGAATAATGGTACCTTCTGGGATCCCTTCTACGGGCCTTTTCTCCTGGATGAGCAAAGGGACAATCGGTCCAGTCGTGGCTACGGCTTCGAGTGCACTTCCGAACCTTGAATTCGTACATTCTGAAGCGATCTGAGGAGTAAGGGTCTGCATCATCATCATCGACGTTATTGTACGGCAAGAATCTCTGAAACAGGCCATCCTCTGCGGATTTGGGGGAGTCCATGAATATCTCCGCTGCCTGACCGGTAGCAGAGCGGCGGCTGAGCAGTTTTCTAGGCGGAATATCGATTTCCCTTGTGTTTTTCTTGTGATACAATTGGTGGGATTGATGGAACTTGAGCTGGTGCTGATCAGCACAAACACTACCCATATTTTCAATTTCTTGATTCAAATCTTATGAAATATTGAAGGGAAAGGAAGCAAGACGAGGAAATGAGAGAGATTCAAAGAGGGTTATAAAGAGAGGAAAAAATTTAGAGAGAGAACTTTAGAGAGAGAAAGAGAGTGACGAGGATCATCTGAGGTATGGGCGGAAATATGCGTGTCTTCGTTCTGTTAGGTTTTAGCATGCAAAATCGCAATGTGGCAACTGCACATTACACTCTGCATGCAATAATTCGTGTCGTGATTCAGAAGAACCCCCTGTTTTAAATGGATTGATCTAAATCAAAGTTAAACCATGAATATTAGTCACGAGTACCTCAACTTTTTAAATTAAATTAAAATTAAACAATTAATATTAATTACATGATTTCACACCTTTTTAATCACACAATTAATTTTTTTTATTAAAATCTATTAAAATCAAATTTTAGTCCCCATCAAACAGGGCAAAAAGTCACCTCCACTCTTTTTACGAAAAAAATATTTGAAGGTTGTTAGCGCAGATGTTAGAATTAGGGTGTGTTCAGAATTTTATTTGAAATGCTATTTGACAATTTTATTCGAAGTTTATTTGACAATTCTAGTTGAAATTGAATTTGAAAGTTCAATTGGGAGTTTGAAATTTGTGTTGAATTTGAAGATGTCAAAATATAGATTAGGGAGAGATTTTTGGCGATTTTCCGCTGGCTAATTGCTAGCCTCCCGTTTCGCATTTTTTACGCATTTTCAGCATTCTTTTTTTATCTATAACTCTATTCTAGGATTTGAAACATCACACACACACACACACATTTGGTTCTTCAT
Source organism: Fraxinus xanthoxyloides (assembly GCA_903798325.1). Taxonomy (NCBI): domain Eukaryota; kingdom Viridiplantae; phylum Streptophyta; class Magnoliopsida; order Lamiales; family Oleaceae; genus Fraxinus; species Fraxinus xanthoxyloides. The sequence continues at coordinate 10,483 of CAIGRL010021121.1, forward strand.
TGTGCTTTAAACACATTAGACAATATTGTAAATATAATGCTTATTTGGTACGGCTTAAAATCCAATTAAAATTGAAAATATAGCCGTTATTGGGTCCTACCTGTCTAATAAAAGTCAACAATAACGGCTATATTTTCAATTTTAATCCGATTTTAATCTCTACCAAACAACCTCATAATATCTTTGTATTCTTCTCCATATTTTAGTGAATTCTCATTTCCTTTGCTAATTATCTTTTGTTCTTGTGCATTTGTACCATATATTAGAGCGAGATTCAATCAAGTCCAGAGCTCAGCTTGATCTTTTGTGATGACAACCGTGAATTATGATATCTCACTTTTGAATCGTAGCACAAGATTTTCGTTGTGACAGATAAAGAAGCTAGCAATGTTCGCTCATATAGATTTGGATTATGCATTGGGATTTGATAAGATGCCATAGTTTGGACGTCGGAGGAGAAATAATGTAGGGATCGAATGACCTTGTCACAGATTCATTTTCATTTTTCGAATAATATTTTTCAGAATGTTTGAAGGAGAAGACCACATCTGCATTATGATTGAAATTGGACCAATTATACATGACAGAGTTTAATTAGCAATTTCCATTGGGTAAAGATCTTCGTGCTTTCTGTTTTTCAATTCTTTGACTCAATTGAGTTGAATTCCTCTTTCACTCTAAAAAGGCTAGAGGCTTGTTTGGTACGACTTAAAATTCAATTAAAATTGAAAATATAGCTTTTATTGGGTCTCATCCGTCTAATGAAAGTCAATAATAACAGCTAGTTTTTAATCCGATTTTAATCCCTACCCAACACCCTTTAAAACTTGTAGTTTGATTCTTTTTCTTGGCTCGATGAATTTCCTATGAAAATTCGATACATGGGGTCAAATGGCATTTGCGATAAATACATATTTTAGAGGATACGATATGAAGCATTGTTGCATATGAGCGATGAAGATGGGAAGGCTGGTGGGGGATTCATGAATGAGAAGGAAAGTCCACAAAAGAACAAGAAAAACAAGAAGCTGAGAATTGACAATTCTTTTTTCCCCCTTTTATGAGTGAAATTTGATATCAATTGGATGAAATAAAAAATTTTGAATTCTTGGCTTGTACAATTGAATGAAAGAAGTTACATAATAGTGATGAGATTCTTCAGTGGTGCTGGTGGGTAGGGGGAGAGAAAGTGATTTATTTTTATTTTTAATTTTTTAACTATTTATTTGGGATTTGTTTACACTTTTTTAAAAAAAAAATTGGGACTATAGTTACAATTAATGATTTTTTTTTCCTTTCCGCTTTATTTGAACAAAATAATATATTCGTCATTTCATATTTTTTAATTGAGAAAATAGATGAAAATGACATTTTATGCAATAAAATGCGTAAATAAGGGTGAAAATGTTAAAAATGAAAAATAAGGACATTTTTCACAATAATAGTGAAAGATAAAGACGTTGAATTATCCTTAATATAATTATTCAAGAAAGAAAGATGGTTGGGTACCAACATTATTGTTAGGAGTAAATTTAACCATATAATTCCAAGATGAACATAATTAGACATTTTCGATGCTCAACTAGGAGCCTTTCTTCAGGGATTGAAAATATCATATTTTATCAAGTTGCAGAGTGTCTTTTTCAGCTATATATCTT
>CAIGRL010021130.1:0-21739 GCA_903798325.1 Fraxinus xanthoxyloides
AATTAAATGGTTGGAACTTTAAATTTGTTGATATGAGTTAATAACAAATCAATACATATATTTTTGTTTGTCGCTTTCTCCTCGTCAATCTCTTCCACATGTTGTTTCCATTGACTGAGGACAATGAAAGGAAATTTAGTTTCAGTCTACGTTGATAGCTTAGGAACGGAGAAATTAACATCTTGCTCATTAATAATCAAAGTTAGATAAGCAAAATATATAATTTATAAAAGCAAATTTCAAAGCTCCTTATATTGAGTTCAAAACTTGTGTACTAGGTAATTTACTATGAAAAGATTAATTGTGCTTCAATAACTCCTATTTTTTTTCCTCATTTAAATAAGGACTTCTTGCATCTATTATCCTTCACATAATTATGAAACAAATCATATAAACAACTCAATCCAATTGAATTTGAGGCTATAAAAAATGAAAAAAATAAAAACCAAATTTTGAAAACTCTTGCAACTAGTAAAATTAATGTTCGCAAGTGAATATAGTCATGGAGAGTTATGAGACGTAAATTATGGTCTATGAAGTCAAGAAGATATGCCAATTCTATGTATGGTTAGATGCATACCATGGACTGACTATTCATGCACGTTACCACGCGTTTATATTTTTCTTTGGTTTTGAAACATCAACTCTGGATATGTGGCTAGTTAACTAAATTCTATGGGAGATGAATTTTGAAAAAATAAAGTCAGAAATATATATATATTTTTTTTCATATGATGTGTTGATAAAAGATTTTTTGTACTGAATTTGTGTGGCGGTAATGATGATAACAATTGGCTCGATTTAGCTATTCTTGATATTAGATGACATCAAATCTACGATGACCAACAAGAGAATTTACTCAATAAGCACTCTACGTAGAGCACCACATATAAGATTGTATACCACTACAAAGTCCTCTACTTGCTTGTTAGGCCATCTACTACTACAAGACTCTCTAGTTGCATGCTATGACATCTACTACTATGAAGCCCTCTACGTTCATGTTGGGCCGTCAACCACAATGAGAGTTCACGCTGGGCTGTTGACCACAATGAGGCCCTGTACGTCCACTTTTGGCCATCGACCACAATGAGACTTTCTACATTCATAGTAAGTTGTCTACCATTATGAGGTTGTCAACCACTACAAGGCCAATACAACATTTAACCATAAAAGCATCCACAACTTGGATGGGAACTGTTCAACGGCTATCATAGACACAACCAACTGTGGGATAAGTGGAGGTCCTCCACTCAGAACGCGCCACCAAGAAGGTACGGAGATTGGATTCATAACTTTTGAACCACATATTAAATCAATTTTTATTAAAATTTACTAAAAAATTCATTTTTATCTAAAGCAAATAGTACTAAATTTGTTTCATTGCCTAATTCCCAAATGCACACAAAATGCGGAATTATAATGAATTTATTTATATTTTATTTATGCGTTAATAACTTTTAATACTATTTATTCTATAGTACCTATTTAACATGCTAAGAATTATAATTATAAAATGGCATGTCATTTGTTGATTGAATTCGTAATACACAATTACTTTTCTTATTTAGCTCCCGGGAATTAAAATTTAGATTTTAATTTAAATTAATGTTAACATTCAATCTAACTACATATTTTATGGGAACAACACATTTTATCAACTTTATTAATCCCCGTGAAATAAGGCCTAAATTATCCCAATAATCAAGTGGCCTCTCTCTCTCTCTCTCTCTCTCTCTCTCTCTCTCCAACGTGACATATATATTCTTGTAGTTGGTTGGTATGAAGTAGATAGGAGAAAAAGTTAAACGCCTGGCTCGATAGCTCTATAATACGAAGTTGAATGGAATATGTTGTCCTCAAGGCTAAAGGACAATTAGATGGATGGTTGAGATATGCATAGAAAATTTGATAATAAATTGAAATGCGTCTAGTAGAAATGAACGTTCTTCATATATTTTGGACATATTTATATATATAGAATATCAAGCAAGTGAAGATGGGATATACATATACTTTTATCACAATAGCATTAAATATACACTTAGCATGTTCTTTAAAAGAATCGATGTAAAGGATACAATCCCACTTTTGTTGAGCTACTACTTTTGACGAATCGACCTCTTAAAATGAAATTACAAGTCTCAGCAATCAGCCATTAGAATTGAGAAGATTGTGTCTATATGGTTGAAAGCATGTGATCCTTTGGAAAATAAGAAATAGATTAAAACAGGTACGAACGGGAAGAGGGGAGTTTCGAGAAAGTCCTCGACTTTAAAAGTTCAGCATGGAAGACTTTGTTAGAACAATATGTTAGCATGAAATTATATAAGTCAATAATCTTACATTAATCACTACATAAATCTTGATGACTTTGTCCCTTTTTGTCAAAATCTTTTATAGTGGCATGTTTAGTGCAATGGTAATTACAGTGAGATTATTATTATAATATGGAGTGTGGCATATTCTGCATTGAAAATGGGTTGGGCTTCATATGAGGCTTTCTTCTTTTGGACTAATTATGGGCCTCCAGCACCAGCGATGTAGATGTGCCTCACTTGGGAAAATTGACAATTTTTATCTCTGTTGACCCCAAAAAATGAACTCAACAGATATTGGACATACTCTTGTATGTCAAGTACGGATTTCAACACGTTTTAACTGGAATAAGTACGGTAATCAGCCTGTGATGGACACGAGAGGCACTTTCCGGCAAGAGACAATGACGTTTTGGACTACAACGGTGTGATTCGATGGCAACCGCACTATTAACAATTGCCAAACCAAGATAATCAAGAATGAATCTATCTTCTCGTCCAAAGGAATATGTGGAAGGATAGATAAAGAAAGACTTTAGATGTATATTGAAATCACAATAACTTCTCTTTCAATTTGTATTCAACAATGTTGTAAAAGAGTAATTGAGGAATTGCTAAGTGATACCGTGTTGAATTCTCGAGAGTTTTTAGTACATGTACTTGATATTTCTCTTGTCCAAATGCCAATCCCTCTTTTTTACAAAGGAGACTTATTTATACTATCTGGCTGACGTGGTGACCGTTGGATCAGAGCAACGTAGCCTCATCTCCTAAATTCGAATTTCATATCACTGTCTATTCATACAATTAATACATTGATAAGGGGTAAGTCGCCCTATATAGTAAGCTGACACACTGACAAACTTTATCACAGATGTTACATCAATCACTCTAAAAGATCACCGAATTTACTACAAGAGATAGCGTTGGCTTCATGAGCTTCGGACGAGTGAGAGCATTGGAAGAGATCCTTGAGGTGGTTCTCTAAGTGAAGAGTTTTAGCTCATTTCTTTGTTTCCTTAGGTAGTGCATCATCCTTGAGGTAGTGCCTCTGCATGGACTTCGATATGCAATGCTAGGACCTCAGATTTCTTCATGTTTTGACCTCATGGTTTGACCTTTTGCTTACGTGGCAATCTTTCCTGGAGCCTCGAAAATGAGACGTAACAATATTCTCTCAAGTCTATGCATGATTATTTATGTAATTATGGACTTTAAGCATTGTGTTACTCCTAGTAATGATAATCTCCTAAAATAAGGAATAAGAGAGGAATAACTTTTTTACTTCGCCCAGGGAGAAAAGCTAATTTGATTTGTGCAGACCCTTCTATCCATATTATCCAAAATGGTTTAATCTCTAGCAGGGGCTGTTGGAGTGGAGTAGCCCAGAGGTTGTATTTCTGGAGGCTCTTCTTTTCCTAACCTAGGTGCCTTATGTTCAAGGTGCCTCCACATATCTGAAGTCCCTTCACCTATTCCAGAGGTGGGAGGTCTAATGCTAGTAAAGCCTCATATTGATAATTACGAGGAGCTTCTTTGATCTTAACAAATATGAGAAATACGAAGCGTCCTTAATCATGGAGCCTCAATGATTTGATGTCGTGATATGTTCCCAAGAAAAATAGCTAGGGCAGTTCAACTTCCAATACAATGTACTGTCGTCCCATTTAATAAGCAATGATGGTTGTCTCCCACGAATCTCAAATGCATGAGGGCGCATGGAGAAGACTTCGCGATCTAGGACTTTGAAGTTAAAGCAATAGATGTGGTGGGTGGTTCAAATCGATTCTTCCAAATGAACGGTTAGATGACTGGAACCAAGATCTAACAGTTGGGTATGAATATGTCTGTCTATAAAAGGGTATGGTTCTTGGATGTATAATTTTCTACTTTTGCTCGAATCCTTCTCTTTGTTTTTCAAAACTTTCAGATCTTCAAATCTTTCTTGATATTCCTTTGGGCATTCTCTCTTGGTTTTATTCTCCTTTTCTCTACTTTCTCTTTGGGAAACTCGTTAGTGTATTCCTATTGTATTTTGAGAAAATTGTTTTGATGGCTTCTTCAAATTCTGCTGGGGGAAGTAGACATCAGTGGGTTGGTGAAGGAGCTAGGTTTTTCAATTACAAACACTGCTGACCTTGCTCGGGCTATTGAAGCTGGACGAAGAGCTTCTATTTCCAGGGGTAGTAATAGTGAAGATGAAATAGCCTGGGAGACAGGTAAAATTCCATCCTCAGCATATCCGACCTACTTACCCAACCTTAGGAAAAAAATATAGGACTCCCTATGACATCGAGCTTCTTTCCCTATCTCCTAATGAGCGAGCCCCCATCCTAGACAATGTTGTATTGCCATTAGTGAGTATCTCTTCGAGCCGTCCTTAGGCTCTATGGACTTGCCCCTACTCAACTCGTTCCAAATGCTTGGGTCCAACTAGTGGGTTCATTTTCTTCCAAAGGAAGTATTCCTTATGGAACACACTCCCCCTTTGTCTAGGGCCTACCTATATCCATTAAATGGTGGAAGGAGACCTGGTTCTGGGTCAGGGAAAGTGGCAGGAATGTAAGGGTGACCTCTTTCCCCACGTCAAAGTTCCAACATCCTATTCTGAACCTCATGAGTACATTTCCTTATTAAACGTTTTCTTGAACTGACAAGGTTTGATACTTACATTTCTTTGCATTTGTTTTGTAGGGTCGATCGAACAGTTTGAGTTTATTGAGTTTGAGTGGCACACTCTTCTGAAGTATATAAAAAATCGTCCGATGCTTGCAACTTTGCTTTCTTAATCCAATCGACCCGCCTTTTTGAAGATTTTTTCTTAATTGCAAGATGGGGTAAGAGACTCTCAATTTGTCTGTTTTACTTTGCTTTCAATTTTTTGAAGAACTCCCATAACTTCGTTCATTTGAAATCCTCATCTATTGGGGAAAAAGGTAAGGGATAAAATTGAGAAAGTCAGCAAGAAGGCTGTTTCTCTAGAAGAGGGACGACCCCCTGTATCTGACAAGGGGAAGAAAATAGTGGAGGATGAGCCCAAGAAAAAGTTCAAGATCCCAACCCCCAATGGTACGGGTGACTCAAGAGACGTCTACCCCCCAGCTCTGAGGTCCTAGAGGGGAAAAATTTTAGGTAGCTCGATGGTTGTAGCTTCGGGAGGACAGAAAAGGCCTCCCACTGTGGAGCTCCAGAGACAGGTTCTTACCAAAAAGACTAAAGCCTTCAGTGACTCCACCACTTCTGAGGCTCCTAGAAGGAAGGCGGCTCTGGGTACCCATACTGATGAGCTTGCATCTGAGGCTCTTGCCCTTCTTCCTCCAAAAATTCAAACTGCCACATCGATATTTCATAAATACTAGACGGAGAAGTGGCAATCCTACATTGAGTAGAATGACGTTGTGGACATCTGCAAAACAATGGCGGCTCAGGCGGTAAGGTCTTTTGGATTGGCCATAGAGGCTGAAGCCCTCTTCAAAAGCCTTCAAAGTAAGAACCGGGGATCTGCTAGCAAAGGTACCCAGGCTGAGGAGGCAGCCTACAAGACCAAGGTGAATGTTGAGGCCTTAACAAAAGAAAAGTCTAAAAAGTCGGTGAAGCTCGCCTCTACCTTAGCAGAGATTGAATCATTAAAAAAAGAGGTCCACCTATGCTAGAGTGAGGTAGCCTCCTTGACTAAGCGAGTGGAGACTTCTGACGCACATCAAAGCCTCTTTGACTGAGCAAGTGGAGACTTCTGATGCACATCAAAGGCTGGCTGCTGAGGCCTTAGAAAAAGCCAATAAGGAGAACTCCACCTTGAAGAGAAAAGTGGGAGAACTGACCTTTCAAGTTGCCGACCTTATTGAAGAAGTGGAGAGTGTCAGAAGTGATGCTGAAGCTGCTAGTAGCCAATAAGGAGAACTCCACCTTGAAGAGAAAAGTGGGAGAACTGACCTTTCAAGTTGCCGACCTTATTGAAGAAGTGGAGAGTGTCCGACGTGATGCTGAAGCTGCTAGTAAAAATGTTGAGAATACCTTTATGGCCAACTTTTACCTGACCGAAGCTTACCAGCGCTTCGATAAATAGTGGATGAGGTATGCCTACATTGAAATCATCGAATGGATGGAGGAGCACACTCAAGACCTCAACACTTTAGATTTAAGGGTTGAGTTCCTTGAGGATGATGAAGAAGAGGGGGAACCTCAAACTCCTTTTGAAGAGGCCAGGTGATTAAACTTGATAGGGATGCAACCGAAGAAGCTGTCATCGAAGAAGTGGATCCTGGTGCTATAGTGCCCTTCGAGGCTCCTCAACCCCCACTCCTTAGACTCTCTATGTACCTTTTTTATTTAATTTTTGCTAAGTGTAATGGCCTCCACCCACTTATTGTAAACATAATGCTTTATTTATGAAGATCTGATTTCTTTATTCAATTCTTACTTTAATTGTGCGTTGCTAGTACTTGTGCTCGACTTTGATGTGGTTGCAAACTTTAATCAAGCCCAATTCATATTCTATTTACAATGTCCGACCTAACTTCAGTTATAACATAACAGCAACATCTGACGTATGATAACTTAATAATAATGATGAAGCAATATGTAACAAAATCAGACCCTCTTAGATATTTGGGATCTAACCTTATATAAAGCACGTTGATAAGCCTAATTAAGTTTGCAAACATTCCACAAGTGTTACGATGTCGGATCTAGTGTACCCCAGCCTCTTTAAGTGCCAATTCACTATCGAATTTGAATACAATGTCAGATAAAGACTTTAATTACTTCACATCTTTCGAGCTAGATGATCATAACTTGTTATGCTTGTACGTTTATGTTAAACATCATCAATATGAGACCTTAAGTCTGCCTAACATGACATCTTAAACATTTTTTAGAAGATTTGAGCAAGTGTTTGAGGGTCATGCACCTTTAACAATTTTCTGAACTTCCAAACATGTCGATTTGTATGAGCTGAGGCTCTCTTAGTGCTTCATATTTTTATTCAATTGGCTCATAGTATGGAGTGATAGATAACTTAATCATTAAATTTTTGCTCAAGTATAAGCAATTCATTTTGTAGACACTTTAATAGGATTGAATGGCTTTCCCATTCCGAAGCCTTTGTAATAAACTCATGTTCCCATCTTTATAAGATCAACATTTATAAAAGTAGATGTACCTTCGAGGCCTTTGGCCTTTCGAAGAGAATATCGATTCATAACTTAATATAACCAAAGCTATATTTTATTGAATTCAAAGTCGTATAGACAAGATGTCTTACATCATTGATAGTACTTGCGTAATGTTCCACATTCCAAGAATGAGGCTGTGTTTTTCCATCTATATCTTTGATTCTATAGGTTCCAGGTTGAACATCTTCACATATGTGGTATGGACCCTCCCAATCTAGGCCAAGGGTTCCTGATCCATGTTCTTATGAAGGTGAGAACACCCTGTAGCACCAGTTTATTTAATCGAAACTACTTCTTCTTTACTTTTGAATTGTAATACCTAGTCATTTTCCTTTGGTATATGGCCAATTTGACCTGAGAATCACGTCTTTTCTCTTCGATGAGATCTAGCCCACACCTTTTCATTACATCATTACTTATCTTGTTAAATTGTATTAGCCTGGGAGACTGAAGACCCACTTCAATTGGGCTCATAGCCTCAGCTCTGTAGCCATGGAGAATGGGGTCTCTCCAGTTGCAGTTCGGCTTGTTGTTCTAATTGCCTAGAGCACCTGGGCTAGCTCATCGACCCAAGCTCTCTTTGAAGCATCTAGCTTCCTCTTCAGGGTGTACTTGACAGTTTTGTTAACAGCCTCGATCTGTCCATTGGCTGGAGGATGATGTAGGGAGAAAAAATGTTTCTTAATACCCAGCTCCTCACACATATCTCTAACCTTCTTGTTGTCGAATTTTTTGCCATTGTCTGATACAATCGAATGAGGAATTCTAAACCTGTAAATGATGTTCTTCTAGAGGAATTTGGAAATGTTGGTCTCATTATTTTGGCAAGTGGTTCAATCTCCATCCATTTTGTGAAATAATCGATAGTAACAATTGCGAAGCTAGAATTTCCTCATTTTGTAAATGTCCAAGGGCTAGAAACTAGGCTCAATTCTTGTGAAGGATATCTCTAGATAGTGGCAAAGCGTTGGCATTTATCACATCTTCTAACAAATTATTGCGCATCATTTTTCAAGTTGATCCAGTAATATCCTTGTCTAAGTACTTTCTGTGTTAAGGACTAGCCTCTGATATGATTGCCACAAACACCTTAATGGATTTTCCTAAGTACATAGTGTGCATGTTCTCCTCCGATGCACCTCAACAAGGGTAATGAAAACCCACGTTTGTACAACACATCATCTTGGAAGAGGAAGTGGGCATCTCTCCTTCTGAGCGTCTTTTCTCTCGGAGGGTAGGGTCTGATTCGTGAGGTACGTTATAATGGGCTTCATCCAAATGGGGGTATTTTCTACCCATATTAGCTCATATCAGTAGACGGTCCGAGGAGGTGCTCAATGGAAATTACTGTGAGTAGTTCGAAGTTTTTTTACTTTCCAATTTTGACAATGCATCGGCATGAGCATTCTGAAATCGTGGTATCTGCACTAGTTCGAATCTCTTAAATGAAGGGATGAAGCTTATTACCAACTTAAAATATTCTGCAATGGATTTGTCCCTCGCAGAGAAATTTCCATGAAGTTGGCTAACCAGTAGCTGGGAGTTACTACTGATGGAGAGCCTCTTTACTTTCATTTTCTTTGCCAGCCTTAGGCCAGCTAAGANCTGTGAGTAGTTCGAAGTTTTTTTACTTTCCAATTTTGACAATGCATCGGCATGAGCATTTTGAAATCGTGGTATCTGCACTAGTTCGAATCTCTTAAATGAAGGGATGAAGCTTATTACCAACTTAAAATATTCTGCCATGGATTTGTCCCTCGCAGAGAAATTTCCATGAAGTTGGCTAACCAGTAGCTGGGAGTTACTACTGATGGAGAGCCTCTTTACTTTCATTTCCTTTGCCAGCCTTAGGCCAGCTAAGAGGGCTACGTATTTTGCTACATTGTTTGTTGCTTTAAAGCCGAACCTCACAGTGCAAGTAAGTTTGTGTCCCTATAAGCTGACTAGGATGATCCTTACTCCTAACCATGTGTCTCCAGATGACCCATCAATCGAAAGGTTCCACTCTTGGGGTTCGATGTATTCCATTTCCTCCTCGACCTCTGGAAAAAGGTATCCGACCACAAAATCTGGTAGGGCTTGTCCTTTGATGGCTACCCTTGGTTTGTAAGTAAGTAATGTCGAACTTACTAAGCTCCATAGCCTATTTAAATAGTCTCCCTGAAGCGTCAAGCTTCTTAAGAAATTGCTTGAGGGGATAATTCGTCAATACATGAATGCTATGAGCCTAAAAATATGGCCTCAACTTCCTCAGCGTAGTTACCAAGGAGAGGGCTAACTTCTCCATGTCTGGATACCGAGTTCCTGCAACTAGGAGTACTTTGCATACATAATAAACTGGTAACTGGTGGTTGCTTTCCTCTCTGATCAGGACGAGCTTATGGCTTCTAAGGTTAATGCTAAGTACAAATGCAGTACTCATGGTCTCTAGGTTTAGAGAGAAGTGGTGCATGTCCCAAGTGCTTCTTCAATCCTTGTAGAGCTACCTCACACTCCTCTGTATATTGAAACTTGTTTCCTCCTTTAAAGACCTTGCAAAAGGGTATGCACTTGTCAGTTGCCTTGGGAATGAAGCGGTTTTAGGTCGCAACTCGGCCTCTGCACTTCTTTCGGCTTCTGGAGGACCTCATTTCAATCAAAGTTTTGACCTTTTCAGGGTTCGCTTCGATGCCTCTTTGGTTAACAATGTAACCTAGGAACTTGCCTGATAATACCCCAAAAGCACATTTCAAGGGATTAAGTTTCATCCAATATCTTCGTAAAATTTGGAACGTTTCGTTGAGGTGGGTAATATGATCATTTGCCTTTAAACTTTTCACCAACATGTCATCCACATAGACCTCCATGGTCTTCCCAATAAGGCTAGTAAACATTTTGTTAACCAACCTTTGGTAGGTCGCCCCATCATTTTTTAACCCAAAAGGCAGGCCTTATAAAAATAAAGCCATTTATCTATGATAAAGGAAGTATGCTCCTCATCTGCTGGAAATGTGGGGATCTGGTTATATCCTGAGTAGACATCCATGAAACTAAGAAGTTCATGCCCAGCAGTTGAATCCACGAGTTGGTCTGTTTTGGGAAGTGGGAAGTTGTCCTTAAGATAAGCTTGGTTTAAATTTAAGAAGTCTATACACACTCTTCACTTTCCATTGTGCCTCTTTACCAATATTGGGTTTGAGACCCACTTCGGATATATAGATTCTCGTATGACTTAAAAAATAATTTTATCCCATCTATCAATTGAATTTGTATACAAAATTTTAACCTGTAATTCTTCAATGTACAAGATGCTTGCAATTTAAGTTTTTAGATTTCATATGATTGTCAAACAGATTTTTTTTTTCAAAACCTGTTTAGGTTGAAATTTCTTGTTTATGTGCTGGAAAGATTTCTTAAGCTTTACAATGTATTGAAGTTATAAAGCTCGTGGTTTAAGTCAGTGTTTGTATTTTTATGAATAATCTAGGTAGAATTTTTCAAATTTAAGTTTTTAGTAATATCACGAGTCCCTAGAGCTTGAAGCATTACAATTTGGTATTAGAGTGCGGTTTTATTTTTCTGTAGACTTTCGTTAAAATATTAATTGTTTCAAATTTTCAAAACTTTTAGGATTAATTTAAATTTAGATGAAATTATGAGTCCTCATTGTTCCCACCTTGCGCCATGCCAACCATGAGATAAATGAAAATTTTGAGAAATTTAGATGTTTTAGATACAATATTAGTTCTGTTTTGATGATATTACTATGTTTATTATGAGCTATTAAAATTTTCATGTTATTTGAAAAGTATACATTTGAGCACATAGTATGGATATTATGTGTACTTAGAAATGTTTAGGTTAGACAATTTATGCTTAAAAAATATTAGAAACCCACCTAACTAGTTTACATAACTAGTATGACAGATACGACACAAATCATAAGAACATGTAGGTAGAGGCAAATCCAACCTTATAGTTCAGCTAGGGTGGAGATCATTGCCCTTTGATTGAGTATCGGTAACCGATGACCATTGACATCAACGATCGTAATAGGCGAAAAAAATAATGTACACATGGTTTCACGGAACTCGAGGCAAAATATGGGTCAGCATATCTAAAAGATGTGTGTTTATGGTTGGAGGTGAGATAACTGGGCCACTTGTGACCGGTCGTCGGGCCACATGCCACTTTATTGATACCCTACCGAAGGGCTGGCAGGTGCGTATAGAGCAGATCTACAACTAGGTTTTAGAAGGCTGATGTACCTATATACCTCGAGAGATTGATTGTGGGACCTTTTGCTCTAAACTAAGGGCTAGATAGAAGGCCATACGAAGGGCAGAACAGAGAGATATCGATAGTAATATTCCACCTCTTAGCTCTCATGATGAGGAGTAGTTGTAGGATAGTATTTACCGATCCTTTCTCATACAGTTATTATTTTTGTCAAAATTAAGGCTAAGTGGGATTTCTCATTTTCAGTTGGTGCACTAGGCACTCTTTTATTTATTGTATCCCTCATAAAGGATCTAGTTAATAATAAAAGATGTTATTTCCTATTTTTGGGTTCCCATTATATTGTGCAGTGTGTGATTGTTGTGTATTATAGGTTACAAACCTATTCTATTTTGTATGGAGGAAAATGGTACCAACATCATACGCAAGAACAATTAGGAAAGTACAGCTAGCAGTGGAAGAAATTAGACGAGTCTTAATGGTAGAGGCTACTCCGACGGTACCGACAATGCCATATGCCACAGCAGAAACTACTCCAGTGTACCCCAATGCTTCGACACTTACCTCCACTCTGACCATGCCAATCATCAATGGAGGTAATAACCCATTGGCAATCGAGAAATGGCTTCATACAATTGAAAAGATTTTCTGACATATCTCGTGCTCAAATAACTAGAAAGTACTTTATGTTAGTGGGAGGAGCCGGCCACTGGTGAAAATTTTCTTGTTGTACCTAGATTGAGACGAAACATAGTAATATGACATGAGATCAGTTTAAGATTGAAAAGCTAGAGAAATATTTTTAGCAAGCTCTTCATGACTACAACAAAGCTGAATTCTTGAAGTTGACTCAAAGGATATGAACATTACTGAATATGAGAGAAAGTTTGAACAACTATCATGGTGTTATGCATTTTCTATAACGTAAATATAACATAAATGTACGATATTAAGTTTTGTAATATAAAGCTCAAGTACGGATGTCAAACCCATAGGGATTAAAATTCAGTTTATACTAATTACTATAATTATGTAGCGTTTATTTTATAGAGATGAACAAATTTTACAATCGATATTATTAACTAAAACCAATGATGAATATGATGACGAATCCATCAATTTCAATGTGATTAAGAATAATTAATCAAGATGAGAAAGTCTAGGGTTGTGATTTCACCTAACTATCTACATACGTTTCTCAATTATATAGTTATTTCTAATCAATTTCCTCAAGTTTATAAACAAGATCCCTAATTTAATTCTACTACCTCTCTTGATTGTCGATTGAAAACTTTTCTTAAAATTCAATTCCAATATATCTATTCCAAATAAAATAACTAAGACTTATTAATTTTGTGGTTCTTATGTGGAACATGTTTCAAAAATTATATACTTTCTCTCGAAACCTATAGAACCTAGGTTGTGTTATTCTAAGATCGTGCCTAAATTTCTCTCTCTTAAGTTCCGAGACTTAAACAATAAAATCATTCAATTAATGATCAAGTAATTAAAAGTATTAAGAATAAACAACACAAATAAATATAACTAGAAAATCTCAAAGAAATAACTATTCTAAAATCAAAACATGGTTTCAAGTTATGGTTACGCCAAAACCCTAGATATGGAATTTAGTCATGATAGGAGACATCGGAACTAATAAAACTTATATAAAATAACGTAGAGAAGAGAATAGAAAAAACTATTTTTCATAGATCTTCAATCTTTTAAGCATTGTTATTCTTGCTTTCTTCCTTCAATTTTTTCTTCTTTCCTGGTTGAATTCTCGAATTGTCCTCCTCTTAATTGATATTTTTATCATTTTGAAGTCCTTCCAAGAGTTAGGGTTGGATTGTTCTTTAAAAAGAACAAGGAAGAACTCAAATTTGTCACGTCAGGCGGCGCCCCAGCACCACAAGCGTTGCACCATGGTGCCGCATTGTTGAAACTTCAAAAGGAGTAGCGCTGGGGCGCCACCACTTTCAGGTAAAAAATTAGCACTGCACATCTTTCAATATTTTTATCATGATTTTTTTCTCTGGATATTCGATTGAGGCAATTCAAAGCCAGTTGGAAATATAACTCAAAGGAATACAACTTTTCTCCTGATAGTATTTTCCAGTTTCAACGTTTACTATGTCAAAAATGGGTCTCAATCTCTGGCTAAAAATCTAGAACATACTTATAAGGTAGAAAATTGATTTGTGAATCATTTTGGACTTCTAATTGCATCCAATTGACTCTAGCAATCTTCAATTATCGTTTCGTAGTCCGAATCAACTACTAATAAGCTGTAACTGAGTTCTCAAATTTTGGATTTCACCATTTTTCATCGTTGTTCACTTCTTTCTTTCAATTTAGCCTTCAATAATTGAGTTTCACCAAATTAGAATCATCAACTTCTCCTTGATTTATGCTTACATTACTCTTTTCTCCAAGTTTTACATCATTCATACCAATTCACCTAACCTATAAAACACACGTTAAAATATGATAAAAACTCTTAAAGACAATCAAAATAAAAAGTTTAAGAGGTATTAAGACAATGAGAGAACCACACACATCACTTGGTATGTACCACACTTGGTTAGTACTGAACAGAAGAAGGTTGGGCGGTATGATCGAGGCTACATCCTAAAATAAAATAGATTTTGAGTTCTTATTAGCTAACTACGTTCATAGCAGTCGTGAAGAAGGCCCACACTGTGACATATAATGGTGCTAATAAAAAAAATCTAGGGTCAACGTCATGATTTTGGAAAGAGAAAATGGGTTGATTAGAGTAGGGATGAAAAATGAGGTTCATACAAGAAACTTAGTAATGGATTCAATCATGGTCAGGCTAGCGATGTCATACATACATGTCCTAAATGTAAGAAGAATTACATGGGAGAATGCTATGTTGGGAGAAAGGTATACTATAGGTGTGGTTAGCTAGGTCACTATGCTCAAGGATGCCGAAAATTGCTGAATAAGGAGAATGATCAAGCAAAGAGGAAAAATGCTCGAGTTTTCTCCTATATGTCTCTGGAAACCTTATGTATGTCCTTATTGATTCCGATGCAACACATTCATTCATATATGTTACATGCTTAGCTAGAATTGATTTGATATGTGAAAATAATGATAGTACATAAAAGCTAGTAAACCATCAAGAAGAACCATAAATATGAATAAGATAGCTAAAGTAATAGAGATACACTATGATGGGCTATTCTTAAAAGCATATCTACATATAATGGAGATGAAGGGCTTCGATGTCATTTTGGGCATGGAGTGGTTGGGCAGCAATCGAGCAACCACAATATGTTTTGAGAAAGAGGTAGTGTTTCAAAGACCTGGTAAAGAAGACTTTAGGTTTTATGGATCTAAGATTAAAGCACTTTTCGACCTCATTTTAGTTACGCAAGCTAAGATATTTCTAAAGAATGAATCTTGTCAGGGGCATCTTGTTAACCTTATTAACACATTAGAAAGAGAGACAACTATGGACAGCAATCCAATAGTACTAGAGTATCCCGATGTATTCCTCGATAACCTACCAGGTATTCTACCTAATAGGCATGTAGAATTTACAATTGACTGATCCCTGGAACCGCTCCAATGTCTAAAGCCCCTTACAGAATAGACAGAGCAATATATCAAAGATAACATTTTGAACTCGCTACGGGTACTATGAGTTTATATTTATGTCTTTTGGTTTAACAAATGTTCCTGTGGTATTTATGGACTTAATGAATCGAGTATTTCAACAGTATTTAGATCAATTTTCCATTGTCTTTATTGATGATATATTGGTATACTCAAGGGATGTATTGGAGACTTTATGCGAGGAAAACATTACACTGGATTCAACAAGTGTGAATTTTGGTCAGATCATGTAGGACTTCTAGGTCATGCAGTGGCTGCTGCCTAGGGAGTGGAAGTGGACCTAGCTACAAATAACTAGTCGATACCTACTAATGTTGGAGGAGTGTGAAGCTTTCTACGTTTAGCCAGCTACCGTCAATGATTCATAGAATGTTTATCAAAGATTTCAGGACCTTTGACACTATTGACTCGGAAGGGAATTAAGTTCATTAGGTCAACAAAGTGTGAGAAAGGCTTTTAAGGGTTAAAGGACAAACTAGTTTTTACTCCATGGTTTGTTGTACAAGAATGTGCAAATGGATTTGCTATTTATAGTGATGCATCCAAGTTGGGATTAGGATGTGTGTTGATGTAGAACATAAACATGATAGGGTATGCAATAAGGTAATTGAAACAATGTGAACAAAACTATTCGACGCGCGATTTGGAACTTGTAACAGTAATTCATGCTCATAAATTTGGCATCACTACTTGTATGGAAGTAAGTGCAAAATTTACACCGACCATAAGAGTTTTAAGTACTTCTTCATTGAAAATGAGTTGAATATGAGACAAAGATTATGGCTAAAATTAGTGAAGGACTACGACTACACTATCCATTACCATCCTGGTAAGGCTAAATAAGTAGGAAGAAGGTGGGTCGATTATCAGTTTTGAGAACAAGAAAAAAGCAATTAAATAAGGATTTTGAAAATCTAAAAATTGAGGTCCTCTGTTTGAATGTATATATTTCATTTCTGATATGGTGGACTCGAGATGGTGAGAAAAAGTTGGGGTAAACTTCTGTATCATGTCATTCCATGAAACAATGCTCCCATGAGGTAATGAGCGTAGCCATTCTCGTGAGTTATCCTTTAAAGTATTAGGGAATAAGTGCATTCAAAAAGTGTATGCTAACATACATTCGTGACTAATTACTTCGCAAAGCATCAAGAAAGCTTGAATGGCCCATGTGGATTTTCAGTTGATAATTCTGAAATAAGTTGATGAGTTCTGGTTGAATGTGAAAACTGGCATGCTCAGAAGGTGGATAGATAATAGTTGATTACGTCCAAAGAATAACACAGTAATTGTAGCACAACTTTGGGGTGTCGATTCTACAGGAATATTGAAAAATACTCAAGGGTTCACAAATTAGGGTTTTTCATAAATTTTTTGAAAATGATTTTTTTTCGCAATAAAATTTAAATATTAATGGATCAAGTAATGAAATTAAAATCAATGAGAAATA
The DNA here is from genome assembly GCA_903798325.1 of Fraxinus xanthoxyloides. Lineage (NCBI taxonomy): Eukaryota > Viridiplantae > Streptophyta > Magnoliopsida > Lamiales > Oleaceae > Fraxinus > Fraxinus xanthoxyloides. The sequence goes on from CAIGRL010021130.1 coordinate 16,809, forward strand.
GTGAAGCATCGAAATTCCCTCAATTGGATCAGATCATTCAACGTCAATTATTCATTTTTATAACTCAATTGTAGGCTTTCAACCCAGTACTTAATCAGAAGATTTATCGGTTAAAACCAATTTAATTCAAATGTAACCCTAGAATCTATATTTTCTCTAATAATTTCCCACAATCATTTATTGAAATCAGATTATAATCAATCTTATACATCAAGCATAAGGTAATAAATAATCACACCAATAAAATAAATGAAATTGAAATTCAACAAGTATTTCAATCGTTCATAATGTGAGCAAACCATGATAGAGAAGAAAAAAATGAATTCTCATTTGGGAATTCACAATGTGATCGCGTTATCCTAGAAAATTAGCCTTGAAAGGTGGTCAGCCACCACATTCTCCACTCCCTTCTTGTCTTTAAGGGTGATGTGAGATTCCTACAGAAGTAAGATCCACCGTATTAATCATGCCTTAGCATCCTTCTTTGTAAAAAGGTACTTAAGGGCTACATGATCTGTGAAGATTGTAATGGAGGAACCAATCAAATAAAATCTAAACTTATCAAGCGTAAAAACTATAGCTAGTAACTCTTTTTCAATAGTGGAATAGTTCATTTGATCAATGTTAAGAGTTCTATTGGCATAATAAATCACGAAAGGTTTACATTTTCTACGTTGCCCAAGAACCGCACCTACCACATAGTTACTAAAATCATACATGATTTCAAATGGTAGTGTCAAGTCAGATAGTTACATGATGGGAGTTGAAGTGAGTTTGTCAATCAAAGTTCTAGATATATCTTGACATTCGGGAGTCCACTCAAAAGCGGTATCTTTATTTAAAAGTTTTGTATAAACCTTCTATAGAAACCTGCATGGCCTAAAAATGATCTAACATCTTTTACTTTCTTAGGTATGGGCAATTTAGAGACTAGTTCAATTTTACACGTCTTGACCTCTATTCCTCTATAAGAAATCACATGCCCTAAGACAATTTTTGAATGTACCATGAAATGACACTTTTTCCAATTTAAAACTAAGCATTTTCCTCGCATCGTGTCAAAACTCTCTTCAAATTTAACAAATATGCATCAAAAGAAGTTCCAAAGATAGTTAGGTCATCCATGAACACTTCGATGCAATTCTCTAACATGTCACTAAATATACTATATATGCATCTTTGAAATGTGGCAGAAGCATTACAAAGTCCAAATGGCATCCTATGAAAGGCATAAGTGCCAAAGGGACAAGTGAATGTGGTCTTATCCTGATCCTCTAATGCAATTTCAATTTGATAATAACTAGAGTTGCCATCAAAAAAGTAGTAAAATGGATGGCAAGCCACACGCTCCAAGATTTGGTTTAGAAAGGGGAGAGGAAAATGATCCTTATGGGTGACAGTATTTAGTTTCCTATAATCTATACACATGCGCCAAACAATCACTATTTTTATGGGAACCATTTCACCTAATTCATTTTTCACTATCGTGACTCCTAACTTTTTAGGAACTACCTGTGTAGGACTAACCCATTTACTATCTAGGATAGGGTAAATGATACTTGCATCTAACAATTTAAGCACTTCAGTTTTTTACTATCGCTTTCATTGTGGGATTTAACTTGCGTTGTGGGTCTCTCCTAGAATTAGTTCCTTCTTCTAGATAAATCTGAGCAAATCAAAGGTCCAATCTCTTTTATGTTAGGGTCCAACCTAATGTAGATCAATGCTCATTCAAAATGTTCAAAAGTTGCTTACATTGCCATGCATTCAAGTTCTGATGAAATATTTACAGGAAAGGTATCACCTAGTCTAAGAAATTCATTTTTAGTCCTGCAGATAGCGGTTTCAACTCTGGTTTAGGACTCTCAATGCTTGATGGCTTCTGTCCTCCAGTCCTTTTTGCCAGCTCTTCAAACTTGGGTTTCCATGGTGATGCTCTATAATCCTGAAATTTTGTAAACACAGCACAAATGTTAGTATACTTCTCATCATCAAAACTAGCTGGGATTTCAGAATTTAAGAAAAATGAGTTCAAAAGGTCGAAGTCGTTGTTTGCAGGTGTTTGCTCCTGAGTGAATGATTCAATCATGAATGTTTAACGACACTCATCATTCTCATGTGGCTAGCTTGCTATGTGGAAGATATTGACTTCTAACGTCATGTTCCTAAAAGAAAGTTTCATTAAGTCATTCCTGCAATTTATAATAGCGTTAGCTATAGTCAAATGTAACCCTAGAATCTAGATTTTCTTCAACAATTTCCCACAATTATGTATTGAAATCAGATTATAAATTGACTATATATAGCAAGCATAAGACGTAAATAATCACACCAATAAAATATACAAGTATTTCGATCATTCGATAGTAAAAGCATGACTAATGTCTATGAAAAATCTAACAAGAGTTAAACAAGTTTCAAAATAAATTTATGAAGGGAAACTCTAAACCTATAATTGTTTAACAAGAAAAATAATAAATTACATAAATAAAAGATGTGAAATTACCAAATGAATGAGTTCCTTCATTTCTTCACCAAATTGTTTAGTTTTTCATGGAGTTCTTGAGCCAAAAGATGAGAGAAAAGTGAGTGTATGGAGGTGTTTCCAATATGTATTATGTTGTTAAGTATTTTTAAGAGTTGAAATATAGATGAAAATCATGTCAAAATTATTTTTCCCAAGAGTTCCAATCGAATAAGGAAAGTTGTCTTCACACGCGGATTTTTCGTCTCTGCATAGTAGTCAGTGTTTTGGTCATAACTTTCTCTTACAATATTCGATATAGATGATTCAAAGTGCATTAACAAGATCACATAATGAGATACAACTTTGATAGAAATGTATTTCTACCAATTCGGACGTTTACTATTCTAAAAATGGGTCTCAATATTCAGCTAAAAATCTGGAATATATCTTATGTGAATTGGAAATTAATTTTGATAATATTTTGATCATATTCCATTCCTTTTTTAATTCCAATTACATCCAATTGTTTTCTAACAATCTTCAAAGTATCTTCTTGTGGTACGATTCAACTATTGCCTATTTCCAACTTAGTCCCTAAAGTTTCATTTTCTTTTATTTTGGTCCCCTTTTCCTTATTTCTTCTCAATTCTGCTACATTCATCATGTTGTCCTACAATACATAAATTGCATAGGATTAAGCCATATTCCAACATATTAACCAACAATTTTCCATTTTTGATAGTAAAATAAGTGTGTAAAAACGCACTTATCAATAGTCACTTGCAGAAATTTGGAGCGGGAATCACATAATCTCGTACTAATATTTCTCTATCATTGGCAATTGCTCTTGATAGAATTGGTTGTGCTGAAGGGTCTCGTGGTAGCAGAATTGGATTTTATTTTATTTTTTTTATTTTATTTTTTTGCCATTCACCTTGCTTTTCTCTATTCTCTTCTTCTTGTCTGGAGGTTCTTTCGATCTCGGGATCTAATGGTAGGAGCTTGATTTTGTCAAAATCTTGTATAAATTGCTAAAAAATCATACAAGAGAGAAGGTGTAGCCAAAAACAATTTAGAAAATTCAAATTCACTATAAACTAATAAACTTAAATTGACACTTTATTCCCTGATACAGCTTCAAAAACTTCTTCAGATAAATTTCGTAAGCGTACGAGATCGTTGACAAGTAATAAATGTGATGAGTTGAATATCGTCCCTCGTAGAATAAATTCTAATTGAAGTGTAATAATTTTCTATTAAATTAGTATGCAACATAAAAGAAAATGTTTGTTTGTGGTTATCTAACTTATTATAACACATATGTAAAAACTTGGTTTGTAAACTTATATGGAATGATTTTATTAGATTTCCAAATCTGCCTATTATTATCTATTTCATGTATTAACTGTATAATACGGTGTTATTCATTCATTCTTGACAATCGATAAATCTATTTTATTTAACTTTTTTCCCAAGATGTGCTAAGTCTATCCTAAACACGGCGTGGTCCCATTTCTAGTCCATTCATAGTAGTAGAATGCATTAAATAATGCAACATGTATGCAAGATTAATCAAGAAACACAACAATTACTAAACTACTTGTCTTAATTTAAAATAAATAAGCAAAATGATTCATCTTCATACAATACAAACAAAGAACTAGCCTAACATGATTCTATATACATTAAAAGAAGGATAATGAATAAATATCACTGAAAAAACACCAATGAATTGCAAGAGATCTTGTACTTCAATTCCAAACTTGAAATCTTCAAGTTATTGATGTAATTGACCTTCAATTCCTCGCTAAGTTGATCTCCTCTCCAAAAATATATGAATTCGCCTCTTGTTCTCGATGAGATTCATGATATGGATGTGTATTAAGTGGCTAGAGAGAGATGCACAATATTTTTACCAAGTTATGTATTTATATGAGTTGGAAAATAGGTCAAAATCGCGTCTAAAACGGATTAGAAAAGAGCTTGAAACATATAAGGAAAATCGACCTGTCAACCAAAAATAAGCCTATGCACGTGATTTCATCATAATCTTGCATAAACTGCTAGAAAACTAAACAAAAGAGATCAGGTATAGCAAAAAAAAATCAAGAAAGTTTAAATCCAATACAAACTAATAAACGTAAATTAAACAATTTATTCGTTGACAGCAGCTTCAAAAACTTATTCGCATAAATTTCTCAAGTGCAAGGGATCTGAGAAGTAATAAACATGATGAGTTGAGTATAGTATCATCCCATAGAGAATAAATTTTAATTCAAGTGTAATAATTTTCTATTGAATTCAAAGTATATAACACAAAAGAGAATGTTTGTTCGTGGTTATCTAAATTATTATGACACATGTAAAAGCTTGGTTTGTAAACTTATATGGAATGATTGTACTAGATTTTCAAATACGCATATTGTTATATGTTGACATATGATTCAATATAGCTCCACTTGTT
>CAIGRL010021131.1:0-16996 GCA_903798325.1 Fraxinus xanthoxyloides
TTTTTTTATTTTTTTATTTTTTTATTTTTTGAGCGATTGAGTTGTCACAATATTTTTTACAACTTAGTATTAGTCCATGATTTATATTTAATAGGTACAAAGAATTTTTATCTTTGGAGGTCGCAATGTGTTACAGATTAAAATATGCTCATGATTTATGCTTCATTATTACCAAGTAACCTTTTTCTTCCTAGTTGTTGAGTTGTCACAATGTTGTCACAACATAGAACATGCCCATGATTTATCTTTCGATAATATCAAGTAATTTTTGTCTTTTAAGATCCTAAGTTTAATTTTGTAAGAGTTGTAACAATATTATTACAATTTAGAATATATCAATAATTTATGTTTCATTGATACCGAGTCATTTTTGTCTTTTGAGCTAGTGAGTTTTAACGATGTTCTTACGATTTTTTCTTATTATCGAAAAATTGCTACAAATAATAGAACTTGAAAGCCATTATTTTTTCGTATTGAGCCTATAAAACTCCGAGCATTACTATATAAGTAAGGTCGATAAATTGGATACATACTTGTCGAATAAGACGAAAACTCCAACCATAGATAGTGATTTTTCATACTCATAGTTTGAAATAAATATGTGACGTGTGATTTATTCAAGTCAATTTCTTGTAAGTTTATCCCTTTTGTTCGATGTTATCATCGTCCTTATAGCACACGTGTTGAAGAATAAAATTAGGTGTGGTTTCAAAACTATGGGCAGACAAAAGAAAAACGTTGTAAAATTACCAAACCTATTTTGAAATTCATTAAACGCTCCATGTCTAAAAGTTGAGTACAAAGTTAGGAAAATTAGTTAGGGACTCTTTAATATCGTGGTTCTAGATCGTTCACCTTTTAAAAGTGTGATTTTGAATTCTCAATCTATTATATGCTTGAATCTATTTCTATGTGATTGAAACAATAAATTTGAATGTTCAAATCGATCATGACTCAAATCTGGACGTTAAATAGTTTGACGATGTTGTCCTTCAACTTTAAATCAAATAAAAGTCACATGCAATTTAAAATCTAAATTGACGATTTACATTATATCGATCTCTTATTCACATAATTAAATAAATTGAGAACTATAACGTCACTTTTGAAGGTTAAAAGAGTCATAATACAGTCATTGAAAGATTATAGGTAAATTCAATGTACTGCGAAAATATATATATAAAGAAACAATATATACGAGTTTGAAGTTATCGTTCAAGGAAGTTGTAAGTAGTACGTATCAAACCTAATAAAAACATATGTATTTGTTGTGACCTCCACGTTTGAAGGTTTAGTGCCTAGAAAATCAAGTTCCAGCAACGAAACATAGTTGTCATCACAAAAACAAATTAATTAAGAATAAAGTTGGAACATTCTTTTAAATATTGAATTAATTCTTTATTAAATTCCTTAATACCGCCTGTCAAATAATAATAAATTGTTAAAATAAATAAATAATAAAGTTTTCTCCGTCATCATCGCCGCCGTAACGCCGGTTTATCAAATTGATTAATTAAATAAAGTTTATAGATACAGTTATGTGTGTATAGGGAACGGGTGTGTGCTGTGGGTCGTGGTGGGCCCACTGGCCTCCGTCCTTTATGCAGCAAGGCAATCCAAATGTTGGGCTGTTGGATGAACTTTCTTTGCTGTCCTTTTCATTTTGGAATTTGAGATTTAATATATATATAAATGAAATTTGAGATTTAATATATATATATATATATATATATATATATATATTCAATTTATTGATTTTGATTTATTGTATATTCTTGAGTAAATTTAGTGAACACTCATTATATTTTAGACATGTTACTACTTACTCACTCTTTGAAACATTTACGAACCCCAGCAGCAAGGTATTCAAGAACATCAGATAGCGGAGAAGTAAACAGCGACAACAGTAAAAATCGACGAAAAAATTACAGCAAGTTTCAACTATAAACCCCAAATTTATTGTCCTGACTATGCATCAAAAGTTGAATAACCCAATAGAAACTTCAGATAATTCGCGTAAGAGAAGAATTCAATGAATTTCACCACCTCTAAACTTTGAGCGAGAGGAATTGATTTGGGATAAGTGGATTTCACGACTTTAGGGTATGGGGATTTAATTGATGTTTCTTTTAGTTGTTACGCCGTGTTTGGAAGGTTACTAACGTGATGATGACATGACATTTAACTTAATATTTGGAAGATTTAAGTGATCATGTCATTTTCCATCGTCCACATCGGTAACTTTACTAACTGATTACATCTGGTGAATGATGGAATGAGACGGATTGAAGTTCAGTGGCTAATGAAATGCTTTATAAGGGTCGGTGAATAGATCGTAACATGATGCAAAGTTTAGTGGCCATTAAAACATTTAAATATGTGGAGAGGAGAGAGTTAAATGAGTGGTATATGGATAATTATATGAAAAGATGGGTGAGCATTGGATAACATGTTAAAGATAAATGAATAAGTAGAAACACGTTTAAAGTTCGATGACCGTTCATTAAACTTACTCGTAAATTCGTAGTGATTGGACCTAATTTAATCGTAAGTCGAGAATAAATATGACTGATTATTTAAAAATAAAAAAAAATTAAAAACTTAAGATAGCTAGCTGACTGGGGTCGAGGATATACACGTGCTTTTGTGTTTGAATCATGATTCAACTTAGCTTAAATTTTATTAGAAAATCAGTTTAAATCTTAAATGTATAATAACCTACCCAATGTGCTCGACTTTTGACCATTTTCTTGATTTTGACTAGTATATTAAAAAATGATCCATCAAACTTATCAGATCAATTCCCGATCGAACTAGTCGTATCAAATCACATATTTTTCTATAAAATAATTATACACGTATTTTAAAAATTTTTATTTTTATTTTTTTTATCACACAAACATTCTTCAAAAAATTACTATTTCATAATTCATTCTATCTCAAAGATGGGAATCAAAATAATCTATCACGAATTTTGATCGTTTTTCTTTATTTTGACTAGTTTATAAAGAAAATTATCCATTGAATTTTCATCAAACAAGTCGATGTTCATATATAGCTTTTAAAATTTATGATTAAGACAAGGTGAAATACATACATTTACAACTCCTATTTCTATTTAATTTTCCGTTTCCTTGTTACCTTTGAATTTATAACTTATGGATAATCTCATAGACTTTTTACATAAGAATAATAGTTAGGGAAAATTGCAATTACGGTCCCTAACTTTTTAGTTTTTGAAAACTTTACCGTAACCTTCATTTTGTGCCAGCGAATGTCCCTAACCTTTCATGAATATGCATGTGGGGTTCAAATGGATGACTGTTAGTTGATCATGAAAATTGGACTTTGATCGATTTTAGTAAAAATCGAAGGGGTAAAATTGTAAGTTTGAAATTCTCACATCAACTAAATAATAAAAAAAAAATCAAAGAAATAAAAAATGGTTTCTTCTACACCCCCAGTCTACCCCTCCAACTGAAAATCAGCCACCAACACCGCCTTGCACCACCATCGATTATATTCTTTCCCAACATCGCCCAAATGTCGGATCCACACATCCCCAGAAAGCCTTCATTCCCCTCTACACATTCCACTCAACCACCAGCCCTAAATTTACCAGACGTCGCCGAAATAAGCACCAAAACCCCCCAACACTTTATAACTTAAAAATTGTCGCAACACCCACTATAACGAAATATTATTGGTCCACTCCCACAATCCAGACGTCTAATATGATGATGGTATTTCAACAAAAAGGGACAAACAATCGATGCACCTTCTAAGATTTCAAATCCGCATATTGCACTGTTGCAATTCCCCATTCACAATCACTTGGGAGAAATCCTATTATGGTTTTGATTTGGGTGGCTGGGATTTGATTTCTAGCTTTGATAGAGATGAAATCAGTGATTTTTCTTGATTTGATTTTTGAGAGTGGAGGTAAGTTTTCTTGGTTTGATTTCAGAATGTGCAGTAAGCTGGAAGGTGGCAATGAAAGGTGCCGACACAATAGTGTGTGGTGGTGAGTGGGAGTTCGTAGTTGCAATGCCTAGTAAGGTCTTGTCCAAAAAAAGAGACCTCGTCTGTTTTGATTTGGGGAGTTAGGTTGGGTTAGGTGGGGTGGGGGCGGGTTTATATATTTATTTTTATGTTTTGGGTTTTTAATTTAATTTTTTAACTTATAGAATGTGATAAAAATGTAAAGTGTCATTTTACCATTTCAATTTTGTCAAAATTGGTCAAATTCCACTTTTCTTGATCAACTAACGATTAAATGGATGTTTTCCATCCATTTGAACTCTAATTGCATAATTATGAAAGATTAGGTACCTTCGTTGTCACAAAATGAAGGTAAGTCTGAAAATAAAAAAACAAAAATTAGGGACTGCTACTACAATTTTCCTTAATGTTTATGATAGTGCTCCAAGCCACTCAATCTCTTTGACATGGGCCTTTCTTTTTTTTTCAATAGAATATAAAAATCAATCTAGACCTACATGTTCATTTTGACATTTCTAATCATCGAATATCATTTGACCAACAAAATGCCATAATTTTTAGTGTGCCTTTTCAAATATATATCAACTTTTATAAACAAACATAACGAAACATACTTAGCCTACTAAAGTTTGTTAGTCAAATAAGAGGCGTGTTCAATTGTATTTAAAAGTAATGTACAAAAGAGTATCTTATATGATTTGACCCTAAATCTATGTGCCTATGACTTCATCCTTAGGATCTTTTGCATATTAAGTGAGCCTATAATATTGTTGGGACTCAATTAGATGTAGAGATTCATTCTTTAAACACAAATAATCTTAACTTTTTTTTTCTTTATATTTTTATTTTGTCATTGCGATAATTTTGACTTTTCTTAAATTCTCAATTATCTTTTACAATTATAGAAGCGAATATTGTCATATTTTAGTAGAGTAAGTCATCCAACTCTTTCTCAATCAACAAATGTTGTGTATATAATAACCTTCATTTCCAAACGGCCGAATATTTTAATATTACTAATTAATGAACATTTTGCTCCTAGTAATAGCGTAATACTAATTAGCCTATCTTTTTTCTATAATTAGGATTGATATTCTAAACACTGATATGACATGGTACACTACAATAGATAGTGAAAAATAGTGAATGATTACAAAACTGATTACACTATCTATTGAAGTGCGTCACGTCACTTGGTGCTTAGTTACTAAGCAACGGTATTTGGAGATCAATTATGTATGTGTGTGTGACGTTTGAAACGTAAAGATTTCAGTTTTTTAAAATGTTAGATTAACGAGTATATTGGAGCCTAATTTTAATGTTTGACTGAATGGACCTTGCCATGCTGGCTGTCGGCTTATGGTGGTGGTGCGGCAATATAGAAATAGGGAATTGGGACTAGCAAGGTCCGACCTCAAAAATGAGGCGTAGAAAATGGTACGGAAGAGATGAGAAGAGACGTGACAGCGATGGGGCACTTCATTCTGCCGTTGTTGAGCGCTATACTGCCAGGACGATTTGTGGGGGTGTTAGAGGAGGATGAACTAAAGCTTTAGTATTTTTCGTTTATTTAATAAAAATGGTAAATATGCGCAAAATTAACGTCCATTTTAGATGGTTTCTTTTAGTGAGGTCTCACGTTGGCTGCCAATAAACGAATCGTTGGGATGCTTTGCTAAATAAAAAGTAGATTGGGACAAAAAGTGCCTAAATCCCAAAGGTTGGGGATGGAGACTGCAATTTTCCCTTTTATTTATTTCACTTAGTTAGATGAGACAAATAAGTATAGTACAGAAAAAAAGATAATGATAAAAGACAATTTCCCCCAACCAAAATCATTTTTTTATTAACTGCTTCTTAATTAAATTTGCAATGAAGGTTTCCAACTTTTGGTCATTCCCGCACTTATATCTTCAATTTTTTTTCATCACATTCTCATCTTAACCTTTTATGAATTAACACATTCGTCTCTCATGATGATTAACCCAAAAAAGTATTTATAATTACAAATATTGTTAGGTGGGAAATTTTCTACTAACTAGAACAGTTACATAAAATCATCATTTTTCTCTCCTGTATTCTGGAAATTTAATCCCACCAGAACATAATTGATCAATATCAGAGAGGCCTCAAAATGAATTGAGAGAGTAAAAAAGTGTTGGCACTGCATGCAAAAGGCGGACTTTCGAAGTTTAAGCATGCAAGGGGGAGGGAAAAAAAGAAGAATGAGCGAATGTACTATGGGCGTTCACTTATCTCAGATACTGCTTAGACGATCTTCGCCAACTATCCATCTTGTCAACTGGCTTGGGTCGACAACTAGAGCCTTACATGATTTTGGAAATATCCCAAGATCAGAACCAATTCGGTCATACTCCTTGAAAGCAGCTTCCATCTCTGCCTCGGCCGCAGAATCATCCATGCAGTCAACTGTGCTGAAACCAAGAAGGTCAGCGTAGTATTGTTCTTTCTCGAGATCATTTTGGAAGGGTTCCATTGCAGGGCCCTGGAAGTCAACAATTCAGATACATTTAATGAGTTTGGTACCCAATATAAACACTACAATTAACAAGATTTTAACAATAGAGAAACCAACAAAAAATAGCTCGACTCTTGTTCACCATTAAGTAACTTCCATCTGTACTCTTAGATAATCATCCAAAACGTTTTTGTAGTTTTAAGTCAAGAATAACACTACCTGAATAAGTTCAGCATAATGCTGATAGATCTCACTGCTTTCGTCTTGATCACCAAGCAATGTACCACCATACCAACCATTGGCCTCATCCACTGTTGTCATCGCCAGGTATCTACAGAAGAAAAGAATTTACAAAATCATAGTGTCAACATATATACATTGAAAGAAATGCCTGTTTTGAGTACTCTTATTTGCATTGTGAAAGTATCCATTATGTTCTTAAGCCCATGAAATGCTTATTTTTCCAACTATACTCATACCAAGTTTCTAATAAATATGAATACCTAAAATTGACGAGTTTCACAGGATTGGGAAACCAACACATTATAGTGCATCAGAGCAAATCTTTAAGCAGTCAAAATTGATCACACAACAGAAGGCTAAGAGCAAGAATTTATTAACACCGATTTTTGAATTCTGTGATTTTAGCTTCAGAAATTCATAAACTAATATAAGATAGTTTAACTGTGCAAAACTCCCAAGTTTTAGGAAAATTGTACTTTATGTAGAAAAGCAAAAGATAATGCACAGATTAAAGGCATGTACGGAAACTGTTTATAAACTGTTTAAATTATAAATAGATAGGAGAGAGTGGTGGGTAAGAGAGTAGAACTTGTGGGTCTTTCGAAATGTGTGATTAAAAAGTGGCTTGAGTGTGTATAGATATGAACCAAATAAAGGATAAGTTTTAAGCAAAACAAGCATATTGCGTTTGTCAAATGAAAATAATGCAACCTAAGGTAACTGAAATAAAAAGGCAAACATTTTAAAAAAAATAAATAAATAAAAAATCATGTTATGCAAGATAGTAACTTAAAATGTAAGTTTTATGTATTTTTAGGCGCAATCAAACATAGCCGCAAGACTCTGTTGATATAAAGTACTAGAAGTTGCTGAAACAGAACGTCAGGTGGCTTTACTTAAAAAGGAAATCACCTTCTGAATATGTCTTCTTCATTGCTAACAATAGCTGGAGAAAACAAATTAAGGTCCCTTAAGCCATCAATTTTCTTCTCATCACAAACTCCTCCATTTGCAACTTCATGCGGAGCCAATTTTGGTGCAGAGCTACTATCTTCATATTTCCTCTGGCCAAAAAGCCAATTTGGGCTCCTAAGTTGTATTTCACTGCATTAACAAGCTTTCATGTTCACTGAGTTCATCCAAATGAAGTTACACAATATGACTTTCAAGAGGCAGCTAAAAAGAAAACTTAGCAGAACATCAAAATTAATATGATTCATATGAAAGTCAAAGACCACTGTGTTCTACTGCAAGGAAAAATGCGAATTATTATGTCAAATATTTCAGAACTGAAGTACTAGCGGACAAGTGGACACATATATGACCAGATATTCTTAAAAGATTCCCGCCTGACAAGAGGCACAAAGAGCTAAAAAACAAAGAGCTTTTGAGCAATAATTTTGGTTGATCCCTTGACAATGGTAGCAGACACTACTATTAGTCAAACGAAATCTAAAAGTTTCCTTTGGGAGTAGCAGTGAGGACACAGGGCCGAACATGTTGAAATAATACAAGGGAACGGAATTTTCTCTATAAAGTATTCCATGCTGAACCAAACATATTGTCTTGGTCAATAAGCCACTTACGCTGCATCAGGCGCCACACCATAACTCCCAGATTTTTGCTCTAGCTCACTACAAAGCCGTACATTCTTAATTGAACTGCAAGTTCTTTCAATCAGTTTATCAAATGATGTGAATTTCATGCGCGAAAAGTCTTCTCGACATGCTGGAATTGGGGCCAATGGAGTTGCTGCTCCTAAAGGCTTTGGCTCATCCAAAAAACTGCAACTTAAAATTGAAAAGTAAACTTATCATTGCATGGCTCAAATATCAAAAAGAAATTTCAATCTACTCATTCCAAAACTTGACAACATGACATTTATTTTCAAGGACTTGCATTTCTCTCATATTTAGATCAAAAGGGTAAATAGAGAGTCAAATATTACTTTCACGGCACTTATAAAGTATTTCAGAATAACGTGCAATGCAATTTCAACCCTGACTAGTTAATCCAAATGTAAGATCATTATACAATTTAGAATTTTAATCTTCTTCAACTCTTCCTTATTTGTATATGACAGAACAGATAAGAGAGCTCAGCATTTTCCCAAGACACAAGCTGAAGATACTTTTGGATGACTAAATTTATACTCACAAATACAAGTTGAAGCACATTTAAAGGTAGTACACCACAAATTCTGTGACAACTTGGAGTTACCTCTCAGGGATAAGGTCATCTCCAACCCCAGATACATGAAGATAATAATCAGAATCCAATTCCCAAAGTGTAGGTTTTCCTTCCTGAGGTTGGAAGTAACCCAAAAATCTGTATAGAACAACGCATAATTAGAAGCACACTTGCCAGTGGAAAGCTTTTCAAAACTAGACATGAAAGATAACTAAACAATTCTGATTCTTAATGAAGAAAAAGTCCAAGCACATAGCAGATTTCAAGGCAGCTAGAATATATTAAAAAAAGCATAAATTACAAATTTATGGCATCCTGCTTTTCTCCGTCTGTGTAAGCATTGCTGTAATATCGCTTTATGGACTTCAGAAATTCCCTAGACTGGGTTGTGGCTTTCCACTTTCCCTGCCTCTCTGTGAACACCTAATTTTTGTGGAAGAAAGCACACACGATCAGAAATCATAGTAACCAGCATTTTTATGACAAAAGAAGAATTAATAACCACATTCTGTTTAATTAAATGATTTGACTTGCAGGAGGAAGGTGGACATACAGTATTGTGAGCTGCTGAACCACCGTACTGCTGTGCTAACGCATCACCCATGCTCTGGTACATATCCATAAGTGCAGCTGCAATGCTACTATCAGCATCCACTTTCGGATTATCTGTCAGGCCCATTGCATGAAGTTGTCGGCCCAGAGCTGCTAGGCCATAAGCATATTGGGCTACATTGGTTCTATCCAAACAGGTGGTGCCGAATTACCATTGATATCTTTACCTATCCGCTGACCATTTTCAGACTCCCTGTCTTGCTTGGTCAAGGAATTTAAAGTGTCAACACTACTGCCAATCCTTGAAAGCTCTCCAGAATTAGCTCTTAAATCTCTAAGAGAAGCATCTCTGCAGGAGGTAGCTTATGTTGATTTGAAACTCATTTGTCAGAACTAAAACAATAAAGAACTAAAGAAAAAGGGAAATGAAAAAACAAAGAGGGAAAAAACTGAATCAAGAAAGGAATGAAGAAATACCTCCTTGTGCTTGTTCGAGAAAGTTGGATAGTTCGTCTTTTTTTAACTACTACAGGTTTTCCACTGTAATAGAATCCAGTTAAATCAAGTGCTTCACTTGCAACGCCACCCAATACTGCCAAAACATTGGCAGACTTGCTTGAAAAATATAGAGAAGAGAGAGTCAGCAGAAAGGAAAAATGACAGTTAATTGCACTATAAATAGCGTATTCATACCTCTTCGCAAACTTGTGAAAGTCCCAGTGGATGAATTTGAGATGATTTTCTTCTGAAAGAATCTGGTTTAGATACCCAACTGCATTGGCAAACTCACGACGTAGCATCATTTCTCGAGGTCTTTTCTCAACTGTCTGAAATTTCAATAAGAATGCATATTAAACGGTGTCATCTATTTGACTAGTGCAAGTTAAACTTAAAAAGGAATGCACTTAAAAAGGAAAATGTCATAAGATTCAACAGCTTCCTTCAACTTAATGAGATTCAAGAACATTATCTGATTCCTACAGGAAAAAAAATACATTTTTTTCCCTAAAAATTGCTTCTTTTCTGTAAAAATAAATACAGTCATACAAAAGAATCCCATGTAATCAGAATTTGTTTGATACATGAATTACCCCCATTGGATCGTCTAAATACAGTAACATCGAACTGACAACTAACTAGTAGAACCTATAATTTTTGAGTGACACTAAACAAAATATGAAACGAACCTTTATCAAATTAAGAACAATGATTGGATTGCCATATCTCCTTGCCAGGTCTTCAAAATGAAGTTTGGTTGCTTCATATGTGGGATCATATCTTTGCACTTCAAGTTAAAAATTCATAATAAGTTTCATAGTTGTACGTGCAGAACAACAAGGAGAGGAGTTTAACTAAAATCCACACATCAAAATGGTGAACAAACAGTTAATTTATTTTCTCTTACATATAACATCAGGTTTAGGACTAAATCTTGAAGCTTCTTGTGACCAGAAAAGAGGAATTGAACCCCTCATTTGTACAACAGAACTCATCTTTCCTTTGCATGACCCAGCTTCTTCATCAAGGACAATTTGCTCTGTTTCAACATCATTTGCTACCCTTCCATGATCATTGACTCCCCTTTTCAAATAACTGCATCCAGAATCAAACAAGTGTGAAGCAATTTCCTAAATACATGATAAAGTATAATCTTTTGGTTATGATACAACAACAAAATTTGAGATTTCTGTAGCTTCTTTTTTAAAATCATCAAGAAACTTAAACAAGAAGATAGATGGATGCTGACGATCACTGTCCGTAGAAAAAATATCAAGAGAAATTGAAAAGTAAAAAGTAATAGAAACAAATAATAAAAGCAAAGGTTTTATGCACTTCATTTATTTTATATTATACTCAATTTTAAGATCAGCCATTTGTATCCAAAAACTGCCCATCAGCCTGTTGCATCATTGCATAGCCAAGCCATTTAATCAGTCAAATGAATTGCATGCTTTGAAGCTTAGTTAATACACTAGGCAAATCCCCAGGCACAAGAAATCACTAGGCAACCAATCATTTGCACGTGAAGTCACTCAATTAAAGTAAAATACATTAAACTAATACTCCTTCAAGCATGAGGGTTGACCAATCAAACATATCAGCACTTTTTTATTTTAAAAGGTATTTACTTTTCAAAGAAATGAAACTTCCGTGCATCTACTGATGTGCTTCGTAAAGGAGAAAACTTGATTAATTTGAATGAGTGATTACCGCGTCCCAGCAAAATGGCGAGAGCGTCTAGAAACCAGAGCAACGCTGAAATCTCTACCAAAAATTGATAGCCTAACCTGCAACCATCATATGCATTAAATTCAATAGAGAAAACAAATGACAGTACCTATCGAATGCAGTAAATTCCAATAAAGAACATTAATCACACAACTACATGATTATATACAGGTAAATAAAACAGTCAGAGAAGCACCTTTGACATAAGTCTCCCGAATAGAACAAAATCCTATTTTAAGATGTGGCAGACAAGCATATAGATCATTCTAAAGAGAATCTAGCTTACTGAGTCTCCAAATAAACTATACATTTATTGAACGATCTCTCCTCAATAATAAAAGGGCATTGCTATTTCCTTTTTCAGTCACTTGAAAGCCAAATTGTCATTTCATAAAACAGGATACTTGAAGAACTGACACTATCAGCTCATACTATTAATTTCACAAATTTTATCACAACTAAATGAGTTCAGATCTTAATGACTAATTATTATTTTTGTTGCATACAATATTCATTTGATCCCAAGCAATTGCTTTCACAAGTTCTGTGGTAATAACTGCACTTTCAAATGCAGCTTTTGCAGTCTAAATCAACTTTTAAGATAGGAAAATAGAAATTTCAGGAAAATGTATTCCCATTCACAGAAAGAAAAGACGAACTGGGTGCAAGATTCATGAAGATATGGCAATCTAAAAAGTTGAGAAAGGAGAAAAAGGAGAGCCCCTAATCCAGAGGTAATATTTATAATTAAATACCATATGCTTAAACAGGCAAAAATGAACAAGGTAAGAGACTGAAGTGGGGATATGTGAAACCAATTGGAGTTAATGTTGCAGATAAACATGGTTCTGTTTAAATCCTTATGATCCTTAACCTCGAAGATTTCACATAAAAGTTCTGCATCAGGATAAGCAAGTAAAATCTTGGTTAAAAAACAAACAGGCAAGGGCTTCTAGAACCATAAAGAAAAAATAACCACCTGCTTAAAATTACCATGCACCAGAGCAATTGTCCAAATGGTGTTTTTGCATCTTGATCGAATTGCCTGTGTTAGAAAAGCATTCCAAACAAACATGTTTTCATATGGCATCCCTTCTTCTCCAGTTGACAACACATTTTTCTGTAAACATTGCATTATTGGGTATGTATAGCTGTAGAAAAAATCTTTTGTCAAATCAACACTGGATAAAAGCTTCTTGTACCTGCAAGTAAGGCAAAAATTGTCAACTAGAAAGGACTTAAAAAAAAAAAAAATAAAAAAAAAATGATTGAATTTGCTCACGAACATTCTACAAGTTAAAATGTGGATCTATCCTCACAAAAAAAAGTGTAAACTCTTAATCAACTGTTAGTGGACCCATTCAGTTGTGGAAGCAAAGACAAGCAACATACTCCAAACAAGCTCACCAAAGGATGGAGAATTCACACATAAAAGACTAATAAGCAAGGAACCAAGACATATATCCATGTATGTGAGGCCTTTGTAACGACCCAAAACTTATCCTTTGAGTCGTTAAATACATATCGTAAAAATAGAACTTTTATAAAAGATAATTATCTCCAAAGTTACATTAATTAAAAAACACTTTCTTAATCAAATTTATTGTTAAAAATTCATAAATTATCTCATTTTTATTATACTACCAGTGGCCAGTTCCAAATTTCAATGTCTAGAACCTAAATTACTTAAAAGGGGAAAAATCATAAATAATGAAATAAAATCCCAATAAGTGAGCCACGTAAATCGTAATTCATATTTAAAATTTTGGATTAATGTACATAAAGAGACACAAGGATTAGAAAACCGAACTTAGGTGGTCATAATCCTCATACACAATCATAACATACATAGGAAGACACGAGAATTAAGAAATACTTCGTTGCTATAATTCCCATGCATAACGTTACTGAACTCCGGTCTATTGAACTTAAACATATAGGACCCATATCATATTCATAAATCAAATTTTGTATTTTAAAGTATGAAAAACAATTTAACCTATAACATATGACTACACTTACCTTGATAATTAGAAGAAAATCATAGTAAATACATAGGAGAATTTAACTTCTTCAACAAAGTGATAATTTTGTGTGTGTAGTTTTGATTTAGGTGTAGTATTTCATTCTAACCACAACTTTTGATCCACTTTTAATCACACATTCATGGGACCACCAACATTCATCAACTTTATTAGCTAAAAATCTACATCAAATATGATCTTAATTTATTTCAATTTTATTTGTTATTTCCTATCATTTCTTTTCCGTTTTCTTCTCCTTTCACCATGTTTCGGGCATTCAAGATGCCCATGCAAGTAGGTCTCCGTTTTATGTACCCAGCTCATAAAGAGATGTTTTCTTCTTTGCAGCTCTACGTATCATCATAAAATGTAATATTATTGCCATTCCATACCACAAGGGTAGAGGATTCGGACCATCTATTACCCACTCCTAGAGCTCTTCCAAAGTCTTAAACCAAGAGTCCAAGTGAGAATCCTACATAGCTAAACAGCTTGCAAGTTTCACACACTGAAATCCACCAAAGAAATAAATATTAAGAGGAAGAGAGAGATTAATTTCTACTAAATTGACATCCAAAATCCTAGGACATGTACCAAGAATTTCAAACATTTCACTTGGGATTCCATTTTTAAAGGTCAACCTTTTTAAGAGGGAGAGCTCAAACTTTTATAAATCGATCTATATTTTCATCTTTATTCGATGTAAAAATTTATACCTTAACGTGTCCCACAAGATGGTGGCTCGTTTGATCAGACTAATTTTAAATTCGTGTACTTTTTTTTTTTTAAATCTTAATCGGATCAAATTGCTTGTTTGAACTTAATGGACTGTAAAACCATATTAAGACTTATGGTTCTATCTTAAAAGGTCAATTTTAATAAGAGAAGTACTCAGACTCTTATAATTTGGTCTATATTTTTATCTTTATTTGATATTAAATTTTATCCCTTAACATATCTCCGCAAGATGGTGACTCATTTGAACATACCATCGTGAAATTTGCGAGCTCATCTTTTAGTTTTAATTGAATCGAATTGCTCATTGGAACTTAATGGATTCTGATACCATGTTAAGACTTATGGTTTCATCTTAAAATGTCAACTTTATTAAGAAGAGTAGTCCAAGACCTTATAAGTTGGTTTATATTTTTATCTTTATTCAATGTAAGATTTTATCCCTTAACAAAAATGTTGACCTTTTAAGATGTAACTCCAAGCCTCAATATGATATCAGCCCATTAAATTCCAACGAGCGATTTGATCCGATTAAGACTTTAAAAATAAGCACACAAATTTCAAGATTGATTTGTTCATATTAAGGATAAAATCTCAGATCGAACATAGATGGAAACATAGACCAACTTATAATACTCTAGACTACTCCTTTTAATGAGGTTGACATTTTAATATGGATCCCCAAATATTAACAAGTTTATCTTGAACTTCCCCACAGAAGCCACAAAATGATCTCCTTAAGAATTCATGAAAAATTACCATGTCGACGTAGATGTCAACGACAAGATGAGTGGAGAAGCAAGAATAACGATGTTTTTTTTTAAAGTGACAAATCTTCCCATTTAACACTTTCTTCCAAGAAACCTTCATAAACATTATCGATCACATATTACACGAACAATTTTCTCTAATGCACCATTATAGAAAGCAAAACCTGGTAGATACCCATTTCCAAATGAAGATTACCAGGAAAATCATCTCATATGCTGCTGCATTAGAAGAGATCTACTTTTCAAATGAAAAGTAAACTATTACATGGTTTGCGTAAACTTAGTTGCATGAATAAAGCATTATTTTGAAAGACTCAACCATTTCTAACATATTCCAAGACCCAGCAGGAATGTAATTTCAAAGAAATAAATTAGTTTCCCCTTCTAAAAGAAAACAAAAAAATCTGTGCTACTATTCTAGGGAAGTGGAACAGGTGAACTTAAGAAGATTATTGTAACTGCAATCACAGTAGTCCGTAGCAAAATAGGTCAATAACACCTGAAATTCCTATACTGCAATAATTCATCATCGCCTAGCTTCCATGTAAAAACATATTATAGTGCCCTTAAAGAGAAAGAACGAAAAAATTCGAAAAATAAAGAAAATCATCAATGCATTCATGTATAAGAATTTGCACTTGACAAGGGAAACACGAAGAAGGCGCATAGCGACATAGGAAAAGAGACCACAACTTTTAATTTCTCACGTGACTATAATTTGACCTATTTGGTTATTAAACAAATTTTGATATCCAGAGAGTAAAAAGAAAACAGAGCATCACAGTCCACCATTAGTTTGCTAACCAATGAAGAATAATGCGAAGTTGGTACTACTCAGAAGTAAATAAAGAAGTTACCGTAGCTCAGTTTTGGAATGAGCAACATCAGTTTGAACCGAGACATGCGGAATTGTAATTATTTGGCTCTCATCTATACTGTATATTGCATGACCACATAAGCATCCAATTTGCCGCCGCTTTGTGACCAGTATCAAATAATATGATTCCAAGAATTTGATACAACCTATAAACCACCATAAAAAATAAGTGGAAGACAAAAAAGACTTCAAACAAAGCATCTATTCTAATATAAAGCCCTTCAATAATTTTAAAATTGCAATAATGCTTCAATTCAACACTTACCGACAATGCCATATACTTTGGCCACAAAATTGAGTCCTCCGGTAGCTCGATTGCCCTCGGCAATACGTTGGAGCAAGCTCTTCACTTCTTGTGGAGGATACACCACAGGGTCTTCACTGATGTTTAAATCTGAGGGTTCCATTCTATCAATCTTCAAAACTCGAAAGAGCCGCTTGTTCCTATCGCTCCCAATCAAATAAAACCTCTGACAAAATTAATTGAAAAATAATTCTATCAAAAGCCAGCAAAGATACAACCATTGCCTACAACGAGAAATGGACATGCTTCAAATTTCACACACATACAAAGGAAACTTAAAATAATGTTGCTCAAACATACCCTAAATTAGAATAACAAAATGAGGTTACATTATATAATAACTTACTTTGTTTATCAATAGATGATGTGTTGAGATTTGATTGGATCAAAATCTTATTAATCAAATGAAAAAAAATAAAAAAAAATAAAAATTCTCTACTTTCTTTTCAACACATCATCAATCTGTAAAAGATAATATAAATGACGATGTATAACAAATATTTTCCAACAAAATTTCTTGTCTCAGTGCAATGCGTTCGATCCTACCTTGAATTATTGAGGAATGCGTGCTTCATTTTCACGAGAAATAGA
>CAIGRL010021144.1:0-13619 GCA_903798325.1 Fraxinus xanthoxyloides
TAAATAAATTACCGGGTCAATTTAATTAAAATTAAATTTTAATTAAATGTCAAATTAGAGTCCAACTCTAATTTCATAATTATAGGGTGAAGAAATTTAATTAAAATCAAATTCTAATTAAATACTAAATTAAAGCCCAACTCTAATTCCAAAATAATATGGCGAAATTATTTAATTAAAATCAAATCTTAATTAAATACAAAATTAGAGTCCAGTTCTAACTTCAAGAATATATTAGGGTGGATGATTAAATAAAAACAAATTCTAATTAAATATCAAACTAGAATCTAACTCGAATTTCCATTGAATTAATATTTTAATTTAAGATAAAACCCATAAATAATTTCAAACCCTTTTGAAATTCAAATTTCATTAATAATTAAATTCATAACTATTTTAAAATTGCATTTTGACCCCAATTTTAAAAATAAAAACAAGTCATTCAATTTCAAAAATTGCAAGACATGTCCTTTGTTTTAAAAGTGCAACTTGACCCCTCACATCATAATTGCAGTCGGGGCATGAAATTTCATATGAGGCCCCCGTCCCCAAATACTCTACCTATAAACCCTAATATCCAACTGCCTGACGCCTTCACAATAGAGACAGCATATCGATAGCGCTTGGCGGTGCTGTAACAACAATGCGTCGTGCATAGCTGCATAGGAACAGCTATCGCGCTACAACAATAGTAGCGACAAAACGCCGCTGTAGTTGACATCGACGACTGACGCCTCTATTCACAGTGGCCCCTATCACCGCAAGCTGGGAAGCAGTGTTTGTTGCTTCGTGAGGTGCAGTGAGGAAGTAGTGCTATTTTCCCATGCATGTATGTCATGTCGTTGCCCGCCCGTTTTTTAACCAGATTTTCAACCCAAAATTGATTTTCTTTTCAAAACAAATTTTTGAAGATGAAAATTAACTTTTCTACATTGTTAGATTCAAGAAAAACAAAAAGAATAACCTTTTGATTGTTATATCAAGAAAAAAACTTTCTAATAAACACAAAGTAAGTTCTGATACTACTGTCGGGAATTTACTTAACATGCACAGAGGAAAATAAAACAAATTTCTATTCCCACCAAAAACTTTCATTGTGTTTAGAAGAAAATGTGATATAAATTGTGCCTTTTGTAAATTCTGCAGATCTTAAAATACGAACAATCACGATCTGCAATCCACAACTGTTCAATTGTCCAACCTCCAGTGAAAATCCACACATGGAGTAAGAATGAGAGAATTATTATTTTTTTCTTGTGTTAGCAATAATATACATTCTGTTCTATTTTTTTTTCTCAAACCCTATGGCTTGTTAATGTAAGTCTAGGTGGACTTAACCTATCTTTTAAATTTAACCCGGTTCAATATTTAATGAATCTAATTAATTAATTCAGGTTTATTAACAAGCAACCTAATTAATTAATTGTACAACACTCGTTAATTAATTAATTGAAATCTCATTTTTCTGGTTCTCTTTTTGTGTGTGGCATGTTCGCTAAAATTATATACTGCAAGTGCATGGGTCACGTTCAAATAATAAAGTAGACTTTTGGAGTCCGGGTTGTCGATCCCTTGAGAAATATTTACTTTTGATTACACTACTTTAGTCAATTTAATTCTAACAATAAAAACAAACACACAATAAAATTTGATGTTGAAAAATAAGGAAATTTAACTAAAATCTTCAAAGTAAGAAAGCATAAAAACTTGGAAATTTAAGAGGAAAAACGTGGTTGGGATTCATGGTTTCACTCAATTGTTACCTAATTAATTTCTCTACAAGCCAATTAATAAATTACTCATTTATGATGTTAGACCCGATTTTCCAAATTTAATTAATTGCCTCTCTCGAGTGAAATTAACCTTAATTGATTGGTTAACCTACTATATCTCTATATCGGTTAAAACCAACCACAACATTAAATCTTTGTTAAAATAGCTTGATGAGTCACCTAGGGTTAGGGGTATATCTCTATCCTCTACACAAATCTAGAATATTTAGTATTTGGTCTAAAAGACATTCAACACAATAATAATACAAGTGAAAATAGGTATTTTAACATTAAAAGACATATTAAAATTAATTAAAGTTAGGTTAAATTACTATCATAAATCCTAACAAAAATAACTAGCCCATTTTATACAAATGAAGTAAATATGGTAAAATAATTGAGAAAATATAAAGTTATAGATAAAATCATTTTTTTTAAGCTGGCCTTGACTTCCCCAAATATTTCTCCAAATTCTTAGATGTGTTCTTCTTGTTGTGTTATATGATTTGCTTCCCAAAATATCAAGAAATTGAAAAAGAAAAAAGAGAAAGTAAAAAAGGTAAAAAAAGAAAAAAACGGCAAGAGACCCCGAAAGAAACTACAGTGCCTAAGGTTTTAAAGATTTAAAAATCATTTTCCAAAAATTGCAATTCAAACCCCTGAAATTCGAAAAGCAAACAAAAACGTCCCCAAATTTTTAATAGTGGTGCCTAGGCTCCAACTTTCTGCCCAAAATCAATATTTAGTTTTAATTTTGCTGCTAAGTCCATAGGTTTTGCACGCCAAGTCCCTCAACTTTAATCTTGTACAATTTGTCCTCAAAGTTTGACTTTATATCAATTATGCCCTTCATAAATTGCATCCTAGATTCTTCAACCTTTTACTTTGCTCACTATGGTCTCCATATTTACATTTTTGAACACTTTTAGTCCATTTTTCCTCCTTTTGTCTTGTTCTCTTTCCTTTGGGAGATTTTTACCTACAAAAGTAACAATTACTTAATTGTGAGTATAAATTAGCACATTTTTATCAATAATAAGCATATTTAGGTATTAAATAAGTGTGCAAAACACTCACTTATCAAATACCCCAAACTTAATTTCTTACTCGTCCCGATCAAGATTATCTATTAACACAATCAAGTAATACATGATAAGGATTAACAACAATAGATAGCTTGCCATTATAATCAACAAATGTAAAATTGTATAATCAATTCACAAATATACTCCAAATAATGGTAACAAAAATAATTTATGCTTATCCAATGTTCAATCGCTGCATGTGTGCATAGTCACTTTCAATCATTATATACATTATGAAAATGTTGTCAAGACGGAAATTTTTTTAAATTGATTTCAACCCAATCCTTTATGGAAAAATATTTCCTTTCCCTTTCGTGAGATTCACACTCCTTAAATATATGTTTACTTTATTTTCCCCAAGTGTAAATCTAAAGGTTGCTCTCAAATCACTCATTTATTTTCCTACTCCAGTGTGGTTGGGTCTAACAGGCAATATAAAAAATCTATCCACGTGATGATTCTCTACTAGATGAGTGCTATGACATTTAAGCTTATACTAAGTAATTCAAATTCACTAGTTATCTAAGCCCAAATATCGAAAATAATTGCACCAAATCAATTTTTTTCAATTAAAGCTCTTAATTGACCTCACACCCTTAAGTTTTCTTTTCGACTCTTGTAGCGAGCTTTAGGTAGATATCTCCCCAATTGTTTAGACCAAAACGTATCGGGTTTCGAGATACCCTAACAGACTTAATAACTTAATTCAAAAAGGCTACGAAGTGAGGCCTAAGATTCAACAAGTGCAAAATCATTCTTTTAAGCGCAACAAAACTAATGGGGCTTAGATCCTTAGCATCTGATCATTACCTAGCTTATACTTGACATAAGACACTCCAAACAACAATTTTTTTTTCCTTTCAACATGCATGAAATCAACACACTTCTAGATAATATCTTTCACTGACTCGACCACCTCAAACCTATCTTACAATATGGTTAAGTGGAAGAGAAGAGAAGGTAAAATTGATAAAAATTTAAGCACAACTCACGANAACAAGTGCAAAATCATTCTTTTAAGCGCAACAAAACTAATGGGGCTTAGATCCTTAGCATCTGATCATTACCTAGCTTATACTTGACATAAGACACTCCAAACAACAATTTTTTTTTCCTTTCAACATGCATGAAATCAACACACTTCTAGATAATATCTTTCACTGACTCGACCACCTCAAACCTATCTTACAATATGGTTAAGTGGAAGAGAAGAGAAGGTAAAATTGATAAAAATTTAAGCACAACTCACGATCTAGTTCTTACCAATTCAAAAATCTATCCATCAATCCAAAATTTTCACAATTAATCGTGACTATTGTGCTCAAAGTAATTTAGGATCTCATATGGACAAGCAATTTTTGAAAAATCTAGGCACAAATAACATATTTGGTCATAGCTTATGAATTAACAATAATTTTGAACATCAAACCATGCTAAGCCGACAAGGATGTCTAACATATCAATACAAAATCACAACAATTTAAGCACAAATCAATACAAAATCACAACAATTTAAGCACAATCATCTCTAAACTTAAATCACACATTGTCTACAATGTGTAAAGAACAAGCTAAAAGATGAAGGGGATAACGAAACTTCCCCGGTTGAATATTTGGTGAAGAGGTATCAATGCTCTACTTGGACTTTTGATGCTTTTAGACTTGGGAAATTGACCTTCTTGTACACCAATCTATCCCCAAACTTGTGAGGATTCAGGATATGTGGAACATGAAAAAAAAATCTACAAGAACTGATAGCTAATCAAATAAAAACATGAAAATACATAAAAGTAAAATAAAAAAATTAAAAGTTAGAAAATTGGGCTGCCTCCCAATAAGCGTTTTTTATAGTTTTTAGCTCGACTTTGACAATTGACCCATGGCTTGCCAATTTTTTTTTTCGTTTGGCTTTGTTTCACTCTTCATTGGATCTCCAAAACTCAACATTGCCCATTTCTATATAATATGACTTATATATTCCATCTAATTCAAATTCAACTATGAAAATTTCTACTTTCTCATCGGGCTTAATCACAAAGTCAATATCTTTGGCAATCAACTAAGTTGTAATAGTGTAAGTTGATTTTCTCCTCATTGATTGCCAGATCCTCATTTAGCTCTGTTGTGATTAAATTTTTACTCATTTTAGGCTCTTCTTCAATGGTTGAACTCACATCAGGTTGAATGATTGATCCACAATTAAACTCTACGGGCAATGACAAGTCTTTCCTATAATTCCATCGAGTGGATTATACCCCCACTTTTGAAATCCATCCCAATATTTGTAATCTCCCACAAGCATGCCATCTACATCCAACCGGCAAGTTCATGGTAATATATTACAAGTACCTTCTCATTCAAAAATGGATGACTATCTCCCAAAAATTTAATGTCTTCATCCCAATCGTCAGATACATAATCTCCTGCGAGCATGTAACTATCATCGAGATTGTCTAGTTCTTTTTTTGACATTTCAAATATAGTCTAAACCAAAGAAGTTTCGACATTGAGGCATCGGTGCATGAATACAAGCATTGTCCTGTACAATGCATCGCTTGACAAATTTCACATCTTAGACCTCCAAGCATATTTTCATTGTCAATATAGAGATTATACATTGCAAACACTTTGTTACTTTACCAAGATTGGAATAATGAAACTATTACTAAAAAGTATAAGGAGAGAATATCATACAAGATAGATTAACAATACAGGGGTTAGCCAAAATATACAAAACAAAAGCAATTAAAGAAATAAAAAGAAATTGTTAAGACAAAAATTAACTAAAGTGGTAATGTAAGTAAAAACATTCCCCCATAACGGCGCTAAAAACTTGTTAGCTAAAATTATATACCGCAAGTGCACGTGTCGCGTTCAAGTAATAAAGTAGACTTTTTGAGTCCGGATTGTCGATCACTCGATGAATGTTTACTTTTGATTACGCTACTTTAGTCAATCTAATTTTGGAAAATAAGGAAATTTAACTAAAATCTACAAAGTAAGAAAACATAAAAAGTTGAAAATTTCAGAGGAAAAACGTGGTTGGGATTCATGGTTTCACTCAATCATCACCTAAGTAATTTCTCTACAAGTCAATTAATAAATTACTCATTTACTATGTTCGACTCGATTTTTCAAATTTAGTTAATTACCTTTCTCGAGCAAAATTAACTCTAATTGATTGGTTAACTTATGATATCTCTATGTCGATTAAAACCAAACAATCACATTAAATCTTTGTGAAAATAGCTCGACGGGTCATCTAGGGTTAGTGGTATATCTCTATCCCCTACACAAATCTAAAGTATTTACTATTTGATTTAAAATGTATAATCTTCTCTCGAATGATGTACAAATCACTAAACTCAATTATTTAATGACCAAATAAATGAAAGACATTCAATACAATAATAAATACACTTGAAAATAAACATTTTAACATTAAAAGACAAATATTAAAATTAATTAAAGTAAGGTTAAATTACTATCATAAATTTCAATACAAATAACTAGCTCATTTTATACAAATGTTAAAAAGGAGAATATTTTATCTAATACATTACAAATATGGTAAAATAATTAAGAAAATACGAAGTTATAGATAACCCTTTTTGAAACTTAGCATTGACTTCCCCAAATATTTTTCCAAATTCTTAGATCTATTTTTCTTGTTGTGCTTTATGATTTGCTCCCCAAAATACCAAGAAACTGAAAAAGAAAAAAGAAAGAAGAAAAAAGAGAGAAAATAAAGTAAAAAAGAAAAAAGCAGCAAGAGACCCTGGAAGAAACTGCATTGTCTAGGGTTTTAAAGATTTAAAAATCATTTTCCAAAAATTTCAATACAAGCCCCCCGAAGTTTGAAAAGCAAACAAAAAGGTCCCCAAATTTTTAAAAGTGGCGCTTAGCTGCTACTACAGTGGCACCTAGGCACAACTTTCTGTCCAAAATAAATTTTTTGTTTTAATTTTGCAGCCAAGTCCCCAGGTAATTGCACGTCAAGTCCCTCAACATTAATATTGTACAATTTGATCCTCAAATTTTGACTTTTATATCAATTATGCCCTTCATAAATTGCATTCAAGATCCTTCAACCTTTTGCTTTGCTCACTTTGGTCTCCATATTCACACTTTTGCACACATTTAGTCCGTTTTTCCTCCTTTTGTCTTGTTCTCTTTCCTTTAGGTGATTTTTACATACAAAAGCAACAATTACTTAATTGTGAGTATAAATTTACTCCTTTTATCAATAATAGGTATATTTAGGTATTAAATAAGTGCAAAAATATACCTATCATGGCTCATCAAGTTCCCGATCACGATGTCTAACAACGTGACTAATTATTTTGATCTAATCAAAATCCATAAATTAAAATATCCATTTTTAATTTATCATTAATTCATATCCGTCGTTCCAGATTGACATGTAGCAATGCGTCGAACAATATATGTGAAAGAAAATGTCACATGGTATAGCTAAACCAAACTTATTCGTTTACACGTAAAACTATAATCATTTCGACAATATAATACGATCAATTACGAGTTATGGATGTGTCAATCTCAATTATCTATTATATCTTTCATCTTTTTATGTTCATCCTCTTTTTATTTTAGCTTTCTAAGGTGGTGGGTGGGAGGAGTATTACTGTCTTTTGGGTGAGGGTAGTTGGTATGAGGATTACGCAAGTGATTTGGTAAAAATATCCAATAATGTTTTTCATTACAATTCATTTTTATATAATACAAGACTACAGCTATTTAAAGAATATACAACCATAAAAATAAAGTTTATATAGAGATATTAACAAAGAAGGAAATCACGGATGGGCATGATTTATGTGGATTCCAAATTAAGGATGATCGTAATTTAGGTGGATCCCTTATACGACCCCTCAAAATGGACATTCCATCAGCAACGTGGATTTTGCCACGTAACAAGTTGAAGCGAGATTGAGCGAGAGGCTTCGTCAGTAAATCAGCAAGCTGGTAATCCTTGTGAACATGAGCAACACACAATTTGGCTCGATATAAAAAGTCACGAACAAAATGAAGATCGATGACGATATGTTTCATTCGGAATGCATAACATAATCGAGACCGAGTTGGGTTGCACCAATGTTATTACAGAGGAGGAGCGGTGGTTCAAGTAACACAAGACCAAGTTCAGCAAGAAAAGACTTTATCCAAGCAATATCTGAGGCTGCAGTGGCTAGTGCCCAATATTCCGCTTCTGTAAAGGAGCGAGCCACGGCCTTTTGCTTCCTAGTTTGCCAGCTGATAGGATTATTGCCCAAAAAAATTATATAAGCCGTGGTAGACTTTCGATCAACAAGATCACCACCCCAGTCAGCATCGGAAAAGTCCTTAAGCACTCGATTTGATTGACGATGCAGTAAAAGACCGAAGTGAATGGTCCGCTTGACATAGCGCACGAGTCATTTAACATGTTGCCAATATGTGACCGTCAATTTGTGCATGAACTAAGCAAGATGATTGACTGCGAAATCGAGGTCTGGGCAAGTGAGCAAGAGGTATTAAAGAGAGCCAATGGTGCGCCTGTATTCAGTAGCATCACAACTAGCTGAACCATCATCAAACATGAGCACATATATTAGTGTTTGAACTTCGTTAGCACCAGCCATCTTCAACTTGGTAAGGAGATCATGAATATAAAGGTTCTGAGAAAGAAACAAACCTTGCTGAACTGGAATAACTTCCACCCCGAGAAAATAATGCAGATCACTGGGTTCCTTCAGGGAAAATCTTTCACTTAAAGACTTGACAACATGCTACACAAACTGATTGTTATTGTCGGTGAGGATTAAATCATCAATGTACACCAACACATATAATAGAATTCCATCTCGATCGAAGATGAATAAGGACCTGTCAGACTTCGAATTAAAGAAACCCAACTAAGGAAAGTCTGAGCGCAATGCATTGTACCAAGCTCTAGGTGCCTGCTTAAGACCATAAATGGATTTCTGAAGAGAACAAACATGATGAGAATGTGACTTATCAATGAAAATGTTGCTGCACAAACACTTGCTCAATTAACTGACCATGAAAAAATGTGTTATTGATATCGATTTGCTTGAGGCCAATTGTTTGACAAAGCCAGTGAAAAGGATAAGCCAAATGGTGGTTAGTTTTATGATGGGATTGAAGGTCTCAGAATAATCGACATTCGGGCGCTGATTGAACCCCTAACAACAAAACGTGCCTTAAACCAATCCATTGTACCATCTGGATGACGCGTAATCGAAAACACCCATTTACAGCCAATTAAATTGGAAGCAAAGAACTTAGGAACCAGGTTCCAAGTGCCATGTGAAACTAAGGTAGCAAATTCATCTGCCATGGTTTTACACCACTGGGGGTCTTTGAGGGCCTAAAAGACACAGGTTGGTTCCAATGGTGGTACAAGAGGGTGCTTGGAAGTAACCAAGAGCTGCTTGGGATAGAAAATATTATTTTGAGCCCGAGTGAGCATCGGATGAGTGCAGGTAGGAGGTGCGGGTGCTATGGGTAGAGGCGACTCAGAGAAGGGTGGATTACATGTGGGAGACGAAGAAGCCATACCTGGTGTAGGAGATGAAGTCAAGGTTGTCGTAGCATGCAAACGGGAGGAACGGGAGAATGGGAGGATAGAGTAGAACACGCTGTAGCAGCAGCTATAGGAGTAGAAGTAGTTGCCTTTGTGAAGGGAAGAATATTTTCATCGAAAGTGACATGACGAGAGAGATAATGCTTACACATGTGAAGGTCCAAACATTGAAAATCATGTTGAGTTAGGGAATAACTGAGAAAAACACAAGGTTGAGACTTGGTTTGAAATTTGTTGGCACGATAGGGAACAAACCAAGGGTAGCATTGACAACCATATATGCGCAAATTCTGATAGTCATGAACCCGTCTAAATAACACTTCAAAGGGGATTCGACGCGAGTGTAAGAGAGTAGGAAGACGATTAATAAGATAAACTGTTGTGGCCAAAGCGTATGACCAATAAGTAGGAGCCGAGGCATGATGTTAGAGGGTAATACCCGTTTCGACACTGTTGATGGCGACGTTCGACAATGCCCTCTTGCTGGGAAGTAAGCGGGGCAGTGGTAAAATGGCTTATGCCACAAGCAGCTAGAAAAGGCCTTAGTTTGATAAATTCACCATCGTTGTCAGAATAAAACAATTTAATTTTTCCGGAGAATTGATTTTCAACAAGACATACATAATATTGGTAGCCATCAACAGAAGGAACCGGAGATGGTCCCCAAACATCGGCATACAAATATTTAAGAGGAGCATGGCTAGAAAGGAAAGTGACACTAAAAGGCAATTTATGCGACTTATTGCAATGACATGAAATACATGACAATAAGTACTTAGAGGAGGACAAAGGTAAGTTATATCTACGAAGAAGATATGATAAGAGTTATGGAGCAGGGTGGCCCAACCGATGATGCCAATGATCAAATGAAGCATAGGTTCCAGCC
Organism: Fraxinus xanthoxyloides; assembly: GCA_903798325.1. Classification (NCBI taxonomy): domain Eukaryota; kingdom Viridiplantae; phylum Streptophyta; class Magnoliopsida; order Lamiales; family Oleaceae; genus Fraxinus; species Fraxinus xanthoxyloides. Next base: position 10,351 of record CAIGRL010021144.1, read on the forward strand.
AAGGTGACGGCATGAGCTTGAGGTGAGAAAGAACATAGTTACATTGGATAAACATCACCTTTACACCTACCGCGCATGAGCATCGCTCTCGTCATCCGATCCTTCACAAGGTAAAAATGGGGATGAAATTCAACAATAACATTATTATCATGACTAAACGTGTGAATGGAGAACAATTTTTTTTGTGAATAAGAGACACATGCAGGGTTTCTTTTAAAGTAAGAGAACGGGAAGGGGATGAAATAGTAGTGGGACCGATGTTAGCAACATGCAAACTTGTATCATCTCCAAGAACAACCTCATCTTGTCCATCATATTCAGAATGAATAGAGAGATTAGCCAAATCAGACTTAATATTATGAGAAGCAACGGAATCAAGAAGCCATTTGCCATTCGATGGAGCCGAAGAAGTAGTGCAATTGGCAGTAGGTTGAGACTGTAGTTTGGCACAATTCTTTGCACTGTGACCGGGGTGATCTCAGATTTGGCACACAACAGAGGATTTCATTGAAGGAGCTTTGTTGGAAGAATTTTGTTGGGAACAATTCTTGTTACTTTTGAACCGAGGATTCGACGACTTCCGTTGGGAGGAATTGGCAGTGACAACCAGGGTCAAAAAATGTCCATGCGTTTGAGGTAGTGTTCATTGCCAATTAACATATCATGCAACTTTGCAAAAGACAAGGCAGTTTCTCTCGTGCATATAGGAGCCACCATATCTCGAAACTTGGAAACAAGGCCATTAAGCACATGTAACGTCAAATCATCATCTGAAATGGGTGCGTCAATCAACGAGAGTTCATCAGTAATTACCTTAACTGCATGAAGGAACTCAGACACGGTGCGGGAACCCTGTTGAATAAGGGTGAGATCTCCCTTCAATTGCACAATCTGAGCACGAGATTTGCTAGCAAACAAGCGGGCGAGATGCTACAAGGCATCACGACTTGTAGTGGTTATAGCAATAAGGGGTATAATTGCTTCAGAAACGAAAGCAAAGATAGCATTCAACAGTAACTGGTCATGTCGATACCAGTGCACATAGAGTGCTACATCAGAGGAACAAGAACCCGCATCAGGTGTAGGAGGACACATAAGGGTGCCGTCCAAATATTTCATTAGATCATATCCAATGAGAATGGTGAGGAAAGTTGCACGCCATGAAGGATAATTTGAGAACGTGAGTTTGTAAGGCAATTAACTGGAAGTGTTGATAGTAAGGAGAGGAAGTAGAGAGGCGAAGTTGGAACCAATAGGCTCAGGAGGACTCCGAGTCAACAATGACATGGAGTTATAAGACATTTCTGGTCTCGTGGGAGAAGAATGCTTTGATACCATATAACGATTACGCAAGCGATTTGGTAAAAATCTGCAATAATGTTTTGCATTACAACTCATCTTTATATAATATAAGACTACGGCTATTTAAGGAATATACAACCATAAAAATAGAGTTTCTATACTGAGATATTGACAGAGAAGGACATCACGGATAAGCATGATTTATGTGGATTCCCTTATTGTTGGGTCATAATTGTCTCGTATTACAACGACATAATATGTCCAGACCAACTATTATTGAACATGCTCCAAACCTATAGGACTGAGCTTGAAAACCACAACTCGAAAAATCGACCCAACCCAACCTGAAATGGTTCGGGTCGGTTAAGGGATAAACTCTGGTCGAGTCGGGTAAAATAAATTTAAATAATTGTGGGTCAGGTCCGTCCAGCCTCACAAATCGACCCAACCCACTGAAACACTATATTATTCTGTTCACAATGTGAAACCTAGTGAAATGAACTCTTTTGTTGGATGCTGTGCGGAATTTGTGAGAGGTCATATCAACAAATGTTCCGCATGAATGTTTGATTAACTTGCAGTGATTTATTGAGATGGATATCTGGGGTGCTTCTGTTTGGTCAAAATGAATACTGCTTCTCAATTTGTTGTTGCAAGTTTTCTGACAAAGCATTACAGGAATCGCAGGCTAGGTGACCCAGAATTTTCTGTGGATTTTGAGGAGATCTATGTAATTGATTCAAAAACGAAATCGATAACCAGAGCAAAAGTTATGGTGAGCAAATTGTATATGAACTAATTGTTCATTTCTTCATTTCTGAAAATTTGAAATCATCAAAATACACGTATTTCTGTAATAAACTTAAAAATTTGCGATTGCTTCTTTTCCTGTCCTCCTCGGCCTCCCTATCTTGTCCATATTATATTACGGGAAACTTAGATTTTCCCATACAATGTGATTTTTTATCATCTTATTTTCAATTTTACCAAAATTATATACATAGATCTTACGTTTGGTTTGGGTAATGAAGAAGATATTATTGAGAGGAAAAAAAAAATTGGACCCAACCCGATTCGGGTGTGTCGGTTTAGGGTAAGAGTCGGGTCGGGTCCGTTTGTGAAAGAGCCCAAAATCGAGTATATCGGGTCGGGTCAGTTTTGGGCCAAACTCGACCCATTGCCCACCCTTACAAGCCAAGTTAAAATGAACCTGAACTTGTCTGAACTGCTCAATCACTACATTATTTACTCCAATCCCCAAAAGAGAAAAAAAAACATAATTCAGCAATAGTCCGAAAAGATTTATTTCATCACACTGTTAGAGCTCAGGAATCCCAGTTAAATTTATGAAAAATCGATAGATGTGGCTTCTTGACGCTATTGCATAATATAGCATCAACCCGATACAACAACAGCAGCAACAAGAATATGCATATATGTAGTTCTAGTGCTAGATCTTGACAGCTTGTACGCCAAACTAATGAAACTGCATATGTGCATGGCATCAAAGCAAGAGCAAAATAGCATTTTCCTATCGTTACTATCACAGAAAACTTCAATAACGAGTTGAAAGTATACTGACTGCAAGATTGAAAATGTCATTTGACAGGTTTGAATATTACATATTGAAGATGCAATACAAATGAATAGCGGCTATCAGATCACGACTCAATATATATTTAATACATTACTATTGTCAATTTGTCATACCATAAATGTAACATAATACGATAAGGCAAGCACACACAAGACGGAAAAAGAAGCAAGACAGGGATATTTAGCCCTTATTTGACAATCATTCTTTCAAAATTATTTTCTTCACATATTCATTTTTGATCACACATTCTCACGATAAAATATTCTTCACGTAATCCCAAAACTTTTTTCTACGTTAGAATCACACATTTTCCAAAAATTTACTACTCAAAAACTTATTCATTTAAAAGAATGATTGTCAAACAGGGGTT
>CAIGRL010021147.1:0-15328 GCA_903798325.1 Fraxinus xanthoxyloides
ATACTTTCATATGTTTAACCACACTATTTGTATCTATCTATACATTAACACCATTTCTATACATCTATCTCGTCATAATAACTTGATAATCCTTTCCTATAATTTTCAGTCCTTGTCATCAACATATATTGTCAAATTTCTTTACTTGTTTTGATTATGAGGAAAAAAGGATAATTCCTACAGAAAACTAAAATTCTTGTTTTGATAATCAAAGCTGACAACTCAAGAAAAGAAAATATAATCCCAACAAAAAAAACTCAAATAATTCGGAATGAAATTTCTTAATAATATTACTTGAATTCAAAAGACACGTTATCAAATACCTCAAATACTAAGAATCATTCACTAACTAAATTTATCAAACCCACAATAAATATAAGTGGATGAATTTAGAGTAATATGTACGTTAAAAGTATAATATAATTTTATTTTTAAACGTGGATTTATATTTATGACAACGGTGGATGTAAATAGCGGCTCCCTAAAATAAACATAAGGAAAAAGGAAAAAATGCTAATAAGCAAGTCTAAAGAGGATAATTCTTCATTGAATATGCCAGAAAACCTATTGTTATACACAACACCAAAACTATTAGCAGTTCTGCTGAATAATCCAAAGTCAAATCCTTTGCACGTACAATTCCTAACAATGCATTGGGGTATTGCTCATTACAAGTCCGCCATAAATATGCAAATCAAGTGAAACAAGTACCTTTTGCATGTTTTATGTTGTTGTGCGCGCTAGGGAACGTGGTGTCATAGATGTTCCGTGTTTACACAGGTGTGAGGCCTCAGGAGAATTTAAATAAATTAATGTGTTTGCTTGCTATCTAACAATTTGAACTTTTCGAGATGGTGACTTAGAAAAAAGGCAATTCTTAGTTAGCTTCCATAAATAAAACAACGTTGAAACCCTACATGTTTAAAACAAATAAATCTTTCCCAATGCTCCTACCCTCAACTTTTACTTTCAATGCCCTACCTATTTGGTCAACACTAAGCCCTTGTTTGATATTGATGAATATCAGATTTTTATTAAATTTCGATAAAATAGTTGGAATGTGGTTAAAAAGTTGTGGATCCCATAAAATGTACGGTTAAAATTAATTGTAGATTTTGATTTGAATTTTTATAAAACATCGTTTAAGTATGTTTTCAAGATGGGATAGAAACATCCATGTTGAGCGCACATGTTCACATGTCTACTGTAATCCACTAATGAAGTCCAGGATAACAAAGGAGTGTACCACCAGAAACAATTAATACAAATGTATGTACTTTAGAAATCATAATGTTTCCTGTTAGGACATTTGGGTCCTGCTTTGCCTCATGCTTGGCAAGTTTATAAACTCTGGCATGTCTTTTAAGTTGATTCTCTAATTTCTTCTACTGGACCCTCAGGGCACTGCTTGTAGAAATGCTCGGCCTTCCAACAATTGTAGAAAACATTCTAAACTAGTAGACATTCTCCCTAATGCCGCCCATGACATTTACCGCAATATGCGATGTGTTTCACAATTTTAGTCAATTGGCAACAAATTCTAGAATAAACACAAGATCTTTCAACTAATGGGTCCGCATGCTTGCGTCTTTTAAATGCAACTCACTTGTTGACCATCTACAACGTAGATAAAGCTCTGATACTAAAATTAACCAATAAGTGTCCAGTACAAGTGTATGAAGAAATATCTGATTTCTTCAACTGGTCACGCTACATGTGTTGAATTTTTTTTTTTTACGTAATCCCTTACTTGCTACTCACAATGGGGGGTGGAGACCACATCTTGGGATTTCTTTATTCACACGGGGCCCGCGTACATGTGAGAGGGGGTCAACAATTGGGTAGGGGGTATTATGTACAAAAAGATTTATCCTTCTTCAATTCTCTATTGCCTCACTAAAAAATTATATCAAACTGTTTACCAAGATAAATCGAATAATCCATTCACCTTATGACACGAAGCCCCTTTTTGATGACCATTATTTTTAGAAAATGGAGTTTTGAATGGTGTTTTTTTTTCTTTTTTTGGAGAATGTGTTTAAAAAATGGAAAAATATTTTATTGTGTAAATGTATGATTAAAAATGAATATAAGAATCGAAGAGTTTTTAAATAATGGTTATCAAATAGGTGCTAAATGTCCTCGAGTCATACGTCGTTGCATATTTTGACAAAAAGAAGATATTGGCAACTAATGATGAATAGTTTTATATTGAATTAATACAAGTGTGGATGAACATGATTCGATTTGTATAATTTAAGACAAATTATCAAATCAAAACACTTAAAGCGATTTGGAATTTTTTTCAAAAAAAAAGTCATATCACTTCAATTTCTAAACCAAATCCATCCAAACCACTTTTTTCAATTTGTTTTGATTTAAAACCATACCTTAATAAAGGAAAAAAAACATCTATAGAATAAGTTAAATCATAAATATTAGTCTAAAGTCTCATGTTAAAACATAAACAGTATTATTAAAAATATTGCAATACAAATTCTATAATTCCAATCAGTATAATAGAACAAAACATTTTAAGCTGTTAGTCGATATTAACTAGTGCAACATCTGAAATTGTAAAGCATGATTCATTATCTCCATAAATATGAAATAGTGTTTCAATTCATTGATTATCGTCAAATGATATGAAACAACCAATAAAAAAATGAATAGAAAGATCGAATAGGATAACTCCTTCTATAACATTTTATGAATAATTCAATGCTTTTATCGCATCCAAATACTAACGAGTCACTATAGGTTTCTTGTTACTATGAAACCATTTTTTATGACAAAATCATTGTCTCAACCATTTTTGTATTCAATGAACTCCACAAAGATCAAGAATCTAATCACTAGTAGGAAATGCAGACTAAGAAACAGTTGTGAATATTTGAACTAATACATCTTTAGCAATTTGGAGGGACAATCTTGTACTCATTTGCATTCAATTTTCACTTGCGTAATATGCCGAAATGCTCATTAGTCAAATCTTGAAAACAACTATTTAAATAATCTACCAAATCATTCTAGCAATTAACAGTAAAATCTAGAAAATTAAGATGAAATATAAATACTTAATTGAGTGATATGACCAAGAAGTTGAGATTCAAATAAACAAAAATTAAATATTATCCACTAAAAATTTAAGGGAGCACGACATAAATTAGAACAAAACCAAAAAAGTACCAAAAAAATTTAACAAACAATTATCAAAATATAAGAAAATTTGGATAAATTGATTTGGAAATTTAGCCAAAATTTATTAGTGAAAGGAAAATAATTTTTTGAGTTTGAACTAAATTCTAGATTTAATTACTTACTCAGTTGTGATCGATGTTCGATGAATCAGTAGTTATTCATCATTCACTCAATTTGAGGGGTTTGCATTCACAGTTATAATGATTGATGGGTATTTAGGTATGATTCAATTAATTAATTAGGATGGATAATTTTCTATTTAGGTATTGAGCTTAATTAGGTTATACTAATATGTATATATCTTTTTAAATGTGACATGTTTAGTTTTAATTGGGTAGGATAAAATTAAAAATTAATGTATTTAAAAAAATTGCAAACGGTTTGAGACGATTTGTAAAGATTGAAATCTAAATCAAACAACTTCAAAAAAGTTTAGATTGGTTCAAATTCAAAATATTGACTCATCCACGGGGACTCAAACTAATGGTTTCAAAAAGGTGGTTATGAGCTACAATATGAGTTCAATATCAATACATAATTTTAGCTTTGTTTGGTATCAATTAAAATTTAGATTTTAATCTGCGTCAAAATCAACAATTAATTTTTATGATATATTTTATGAGTTCCACAATTTCTCAACTACATAATTCATCAACTTTTATTAAAAGATACTAAACATTTGATTTTAATTCCTACCAAACAAGAACTTAATATTTTCATGAATGTAATATTTGGCTCAAAATTATAATCGTCCTAGGAAGTTCTTATTCGAGTAAGATCAATAGACTAGTCTTGTGTAGTTTTTCAGACCATTTTATTATTCTATTCACTCAACGTCTGAAATCTCTTGAAATCCAACTCGATTTTACATCATCAACCACCAAAGATTGTTTGGCACAAACCCAACATTTATAATCACTTTAATTCGAAACTGCAAACCGATACCATGAAAATATTATATAACTACAATTAGCTTATAAATACAAGTGTTCTAAAAAGTACCGCCTAGACGACGATACTATTTTAAATGAGCATGATTGACATTTAATTTTTAAAATTAAAAAATCTTGACAAGTTTTTATGATTCTACGAATATTTTGTCTGGTATTTATTATTCTACTAGTTGTATGGTCCTTGAATGTCTGTATGTAATTGTTAGGACTTTTCATAGATTTAGAGATGACCCCAATTTTAGTTCAATTATATTTTCGATGGAATCAAAATTTAGAAAATATTGAGAAGACTTGCCCATATTATTTCCGTTAGCATGCGTAATGGACCATTCATATAAATTTTTGGGTACTAAATTTGTTATTGATCAAATTTTAACTTTTAGCGTACCCATTACTTATAGGAATTTGGAACAAATTTTATATAAAATGTATGAAGTATATACTACACAAATTGGTACACATATTGCTCGTATACCCTCTGACCCTACAACTACTCCTCTCAATAATATAGGAAATGACGACACTGAAGTTTTAAATTTATTCCAAGGCATGATATCATATAGATATATTTCACTTCAACTGCATATGCATTTGATCCCTCTAGTAGTAGTAGTTTGTCTTCTATTGCATGTACTAGTAATAGTCAAAATGTGTTGCCTGCCAAATTAATTGATTACTTTAATCATAATATGCCTAATAACAATGCAATTATAGGAAAAATTCAGATGACGAAGGTATGAACGTCGATGGCCAGTAGTTTTTGCAATGGCAAAAGATCTACTACACCTCTGGTTAGCACGGTAGTTTTGGAGTCAACTTTTAATGCAGGGAAGGGGGTTCTCTCTAAGATCAAGAGGCGACTAAAAGAAGATATTTTGGAAGCATTAATGTGCGTGAAGGACTGGGAGACACTCATTATCGGCTACAAGATAAATTTTCCTAAATTGCACGTAGTCAAGTAAGTGATATTTAATTTAATTTACCATATTTTGATATTCATCAAAAAATTTATTTTAATAATACCTTTATAGTTTTATAAAAAGTTGTACACGTAACAAGTTGTTCGTGTACAATTTTTAACTTCGCCTATTTGAAAATCGAAATTGAAGTAGTTGGTTCCAAGCCCAGATGAAGGATGAGAGTTTATCAATTTTTTTTTGTTTTTATTATTTTAAAAAATAAAATATTTTGGAAAATGTATATGTAAAAAATGTTTAGAAAATGTGTATATATATATTTTTTAGGTTTTGAAAAAAAAAAAAAAGCGACCTGAGTACCCATTTTGGGCGAGCTCGAGGCACGAGCCGAGCTCGCCCAAAATGGAATGAGCCACGAGTTCGGGTCCTATGGGTAAGGGCTTGCCACCCCTAACGACGCCTATGCGCGAAGTAGGTGGAGAATGACTCACTTCTTGTTTTTTCATTTTTTTAAGGCAGAGGTGTCTAGCGCGTGCTTTTTTAAGCTTTTTAACCTTTTTTAAGGCTTCCAACACTTTTTACATTTTTCTTTAATTATTAAATAATATTTAGATTGATTTAAAATTTAAAATTAATATTAAAATAAGAAAAAAAATTACGCTGTTTAACGCCTAAGCTTGCTTAGACCAAAAATCGACCTCCAGCTTCGCCACGCTTTACACTTTTTATAATACTGATAAATACTGCTTTCAAAGTTTAGATTTTACTTGTATTATTACTTGGTTCTCGTCACCATATGATATAACCCAACATATTATGTAGTTTTCCCATGTGCTTTATATATTTTCATTGCAAAAGAGGAACGAACTTGAAACTATGTTCTTTTAAATGGAAAAATATTTTTATCTGCATCAAATGGTAAAAAGGAAATTCTAGATAAAATTACTGATTTTCCTTTATATTTGCTGACTGCAACTTTTATATCAATAACATCTCTCTCAAGATTTTTGCAGATCAATCTAGTTTAGCAGCACAACCATTCAGCGGGATTAATATTTCTAAGCAAAATTATATGACAAGCTTTTTTAGCACGAGCACATGAGGTATTCCATTTGGAGATAAAGTATTAAAAAACTAGTTATGTTAGAATTAGGGTGTGAACCTAATTCTATTTGGAAGATTATTTAGGGATTCTATTTGAAGTCGATTTGAGAATTCTAGTTGGAATTCAATTTGGGAGTTTCTAGGGAGTTTGAAATTTGTTTTGGACTTAAAGAAGACATGAAGGAGTCGGAGTTGCAATAGGAGATGATGAAACGTACAGGGGCTCGATACCCGCTTAGCTCTCGCTCGAGCACCCAGACTAGGAGTATTGGCGCTCTCTTTCAATGTTGCGGCCTCTCGAGCAACAGGTCACCGCTCGATAGCTACGAGACCACCACTCAAGCAACAATCTTATCCGAATTTTGAATAATTCTCGTTTTTTGCAAATTTTTGAATCCTATTTTATCTCAAATACTCCATTATTATATATACTAATTATATTTGAACAATCTTACACTCTTCTTATACTATATAAGGAACTAACCTCTAGAAAAATCAATCCTTACATTCTACACAATAATTTGTAATCCTTAATTAATAAATTATCCTCTTCTAACCCGTGGTATTTTTTTACCATGTAAATCTTTTGTTCTTATTTGATTTTCATATTGTCTTATTATTCTCATTCCTTTATTTATTGACAAGTGGTATCAGTTTCGTACATAATTCTTAACATGTTCACTAAATATATCTAAAGGTTCATCAAAACCGTAATGTGTTATTATTTATATGATTAACATCTTCATGCTTAGGAGCTAAAATCACTCGATTAGTCATATCATCTAGATCATTTGCATAATTTTCTAAATTAGGTTAAACTTCATCTTAGACCTCTCAATGAAACATCACTGACTTCATAATTCATAGATAAATCACGTAATAGTTTAATCATACCACAAGTAGGAAGGCTTTCTATTCCATTGCCAATTTTGAGTAAGTACTTGCACAATAATGGATAAAAAAATAAGTCTTCCAAAGCAATGGAGACTGTAGAAGGTTAAAAGTTCTACGAGATAGACGAGTCTCCACCGTACTATAAGTTTGTTTCGATTTATAGTGGATTATTTATGATAAAGTGCTCGAAATTTTTACCCAGTTGGGGTTTCTCCATGATCAATTTGGTGTTCTTTATTACTTTTATATTACAAAATGTGATAATTCAACATAGGATAAATAGACATGATTGATTAACCATCTAAAACTAATTAAAAAGTGACTTATTTCTTGTTAACTGCTTATTTTCGCTACTTATCACGCATGGTCTAAACTAGTTAATTAAAATCAATTAACGTGCGTACTTTTAAGTGGTATCATAGCCTTAATTGCGTTCCTTGACCATTTTTCTCTAGATAGGTCAATCACATTATGACGTAGGATATGAGGATATTAGGGATATCTATGAGGTGTTTTAGGAATTGTTTGGGGACTAACTTTAAGAAATTGCATTAGAAAAGGAGAGTTTAAAGATCAAACTTAAGGATTCAAATAGTGGATTGAATGAACTGAGGGTTGAGAGAGAGTTTTTAGAAATGAAGGTTAAATCTCTTACATTTGATATTGAAAAATAGAATGCCAATCTTCAATCATTCTCTAGTGGATCTAAAAAGCTTGATAACACGATAGGTTTGAATAAAACCATTGGGGATAGACTGAACTACTTATTTTTCAAAAAATAAGTTTGTACCTGCCTCGAAACCTAAGGTTCAAAAACTGAGACCTAAAGTTATTCCTAGGTTCATCCCCATGTGTCGCCATGATGGTAAGGTAGAACACCTAACACCTAAGTGTCGCGAGCTCTTAAATAAGAACAAGACTAAGAATGTAGGTATTCGAGGATCAAAATCATATGTACCATATAGATTTTTTCCACCTAAGATTCAAAATATGAAACATATGGGTATTCCTAAATTTGATCCCATGTGTCACAATTATGGTCAGTTTGGGCATTTAAGCCGTGGGTGTCACAAACTTTTGAAAAGAAATAGAAGTCAGAATATATCTAGCCAGTTCGACTTCCTTACTAATTAGGTTACTCACTTGACAGAGTGGATGACACAATTGACTAGAATTAATTCTGCTTCTAAAAAAGTTTGGGTGAAGAAGAGTGATGTGAGAGATTATGAATCTGATTATGGTGCTCTAGAAGGTAACTTATCCCATTCTAACCCGTGGTATTTTTTTTTACCATGTAAATCTTGGGTTCTTATTTGATTTTCATATTGTCTTATTATTCTCATTCCTTTATTTACTAACAAGTGGTATCGGTTTGGTACATAATTTTTAACATGAGCACTCATTATATCTAAAGGTTCATCAAAACTGTAATGTGTTATTATTTATACTATTAACATCTTCATGCTTAGGAGCTAAAATCACTCGATTAATCATATCATCTAGATCATTTGCATAATTTTCTAAATTAGGTTAAACCTCATCTATTAGACTTCTCAATGAACCATCACTAACTTCATATGGATAAATCACATAATATTTTAATCATACCAGATGTAGGAAGGTTCTGTGTTCCATTGCCAATTTTGAGTAAGTACTTACACAATAATGGATAAAAAAATAAGTCTCCCTAAGCACACATTCAGTAGGATCAATGGAGACTACATAAATTCACTTTAAAAGTTCTATAGGGTAGACGAGCCATGATCGTACTATAAGTTTGCTTTGATTTAAAGTGGATTATTGATGACAAAGTATTCGGAGTTTTTACCTATTTGGAGTTTCTCCATGATCAATTTGGTTCTTTATTGCTTGCATATTACAAAATGTGATAATTCAACATAAGATAAACTCACACGATTGATTAACCATCTAAGAATAATTAAAAAGTGACTTAGTGCTTGTTAATTGCTTATTTTTGGTGCCTATCACACATGGTCTAAACTAGTTAATTAGAATCGATTAACGTGCATACTTTCAAGTGGTATCAGAGCCTTAATTGCGTTCCTTGACCATTTTTGTCTAGATAGGCCAATCGCATTCTGATGTAGGATCTAAGGATATAAGGAATATCTATGAGGTGTTTGACGAATTGTTTGAGGACTGACTTTAAGAAATCGCATTAGAAAAGGAGAGTTTAGAGATCAAACTTAAGGAGTTGACTAGTGGATTGAATGAATTAAGGGTTGAAAAAAGAGTTTGTAGAAATTAAGGTTAAATCTCTTACATTTGATCTTGAAAAATCGAATGCCCAACTTTAATCATTCTCTAGTGGATCTAAAAAGATTGATAACATGATATGTTCAAATAAAAAAAAAATGGGGATAGAATGAAACAAATTCGCAGACCACTTAGTTTTCGAAAAATAAATTTGTACTTGCCTCGAAGCCTAATGTACAAAAATTGAGACCTAAAGTTACTCCTAGGTTCATCCCCATGTGTCACAATTGTAGTAAGGTAGGACACATAAGACCTAAGTGTCTCGAGCTCTTAAATAAGAACAAGACTAAGAATGTAGGTGTCTGAGGCTCAAAGTCATGTCTACAATCTAGATTTCCTCCACCTAAGGTTCAAAATATGAAATATATGGCTATTCCTAAATTTGATCACACGTGACAAAATTATGGCGAGTTTGAACATTTAAGACATGGGTGTCACAAACTTTTGAAAAGAAATAGAAGTCAGAATATATCTAGCCAGTTCGACTTCCTTACTAATCAGGTTACTCACTTGACCGAGTGGATGACACACTTGACTAGAATTAATTCAGCTTCTAAAAAAGTTTGGGTGAAGAAGAGTGATGTGAGAAATTATGAACTTGATCAAGGTACTGTAGACTCTAAGAGTGATGGTGTACTTCAATGAATATGTACTTTGGTGAATACATCTGCATTATTCATAATTTTTATATATTCATGCATACAAGTATTTTCATTGTATATTACGACTTCCTTTTGCTTTATTCTTTAAAAAACATAAAAAGGGAAAAAAGGGAAAGAGAATTTTTTTTGGATATGTAATTTTCCTCTCAAGTACTAGTTTAAGTTTATAATTTGTAATTTGTTTAGAACTTTTTTTGGAGTACTTGATATAGATTATCACGTATATCTTATGCACTGCAACCATTAGACTTTTGTGAGTGGGTTTTGACCTCGTGTTTCAAATTTAGGGTATCGGTCATCCGTATGGTGAATCGATTTTAAATATGGAATGACATTTAAACAGTTAACCTAAACTATTGTATATCTCTTTATTTCGGGGAGTTAAGTATATGACTCAGGGGGAGATTTTTAATTTTTTTTTTGTTATTGATAGATGACTCAGGAGTAGTAATTTGATATATTTGCCGGATTTTATTATGGATATACTGTTGTGCTATACTGATATAAAATCCTGTGGTTTATTTCTAAATTTATAATCCACGTGATATTACATGTTTCGGTGATATATGTTTTTTATTATATGTTTTATTTAACTAAGTTATATGATTTTGGTTTTGATAATTTCCTTATTTTTCACGAGGTATTGTGATTTTCATGGGTTTAAGGAAACATGTTGACAAAGTATTAAACAAAATTTTGGGAAGTTTATTTTTGAGTAGTTTTGGGCTTATTGACACTCAAATAAGGAATTTAGATCAAATGAACGATGATTAATTAAAATTTAATTATTTGTACGATCATGATATAGAATTAAACTCAACACATGGCTGTTCAATACATTCCAAGTGTGCTAGTATCGATTTTAACTATTTGTGTGCTAATCACAAATCGTAAATTTGAATAGTAAATCAGTCAACACTACAACTTTTTAGTACAAAATGTAAAAACCCTTATATATTGGTAGGGAACAAATTATTTGTGTCATATTGTATTTCTTAATCCAAGCACTCAATTTATATTATCGTAAGTAATTATAAATACTTTAATTCATATACTGAAATATAGATAAATGCAATAAATAAATAAAACCACAATTTATTATAAAGTAGTATTTTATCACAACAGAACATATTTTTTGGGCATACAACCCAACATGTGTAACGACAAATCAGATCCCTTTTTGCCACTCCATAAATATGGTATGAGATAGATTTATTTATTTTTAAAAGAAATTCTAGGAACCATCTTAGTACAAATTTTAAATTTATGTCATTCGCACTTATGTTATACTTATATGTATAATTTATTTGATTTCTTAATTTTTCTTACAATTTAAATATTTTAATCTTAATAATGGTTTCGAGAAAAATCGAAAGCTCATTTATCCAATAAACTAAAAATGATCTAATATATTTAATAACATGACTAACTAAATATTTCTAAGATTTAAACCTTTGTTTAATTTATAACTTACTGATCATCATCATCATTGATGGTATCCCCATGAGGATTCAGAAAATGATACCAACATATTTGCTTGTGTGAAATTTTTTTTCAAGGATTTTAAAGAACAACTTGCTCCCAATGCTCAGCTGCATTTGTCCATATACTAATAGACCCTGATAGACCAGTATTTGGAAAATGTTTCCTCCAGCATTTTCTGCACGTGGTAGGAAGCCATATGTGTGCTGGCAAGTGCTTGCGGACACAAGAACATCATTTGCAGTAAGAGCTGGAGATTGATCACCAACACGATCAATTCCATCTGAGATTAAATCATCAGAGGAATTGATTCTCAGAATTCGGCCATGAACGGAGCTGATAAAAGATATAAATACCATAACGCTTAAACTAGCAATTGTTGCAGTGAAAATTTGTATAACGTATGGTAGACAGTTATGCGCATAGCCATATTTTTTCGAGAATCAATTATGCAGTAATGTAAGTGCTTCTTTAGTGCTGTGAAGGAAAATGGAAGCTGTTGATCACCTTTTATACGAGTAAAAATATATTGTTTCATCTTGGACCCCGGCCAGTTCGAGGCACATCCCGCGGCTTACCTGATTTGCGTCTCGAGGAGNAGAACATCATTTGCAGTAAGAGCTGGAGATTGATCACCAACACGATCAATTCCATCTGAGATTAAATCATCAGAGGAATTGATTCTCAGAATTCGGCCATGAACGGAGCTGATAAAAGATATAAATACCATAACGCTTAAACTAGCAATTGTTGCAGTGAAAATTTGTATAACGTATGGTAGACAGTTATGCGCATAGCCATATTTTTTCGAGAATCAATTATGCAGTAATGTAAGTGCTTCTTTAGTGCTGTGAAGGAAAATGGAAGCTGTTGATCACCTTTTATACGAGTAAAAATATATTGTTTCATCTTGGACCCCGGCCAGTTCGAGGCACATCCCGCGGCTTACCTGATTTGCGTCTCGAGGAGCCAAAGCATAGACTCCAGAATTAGTCATATATATATATTCTTTCAAAATTGAATACTGACCGAAATTACACAATGAATCATAATTTTTTTAATAAAAAAGAAAAGAAAAGAAAACAAACTTACCCAGTAAGGTGTAAATATTGACATAAAATATAATTTTGATTAACATTTAATAACTGCTACGTGGCGACCTATTTCCACTATTTGAATGAGATAATTATGTGATAACAAACACGTGATCTTGACTTTTTAATCATTAAGTAATGTGATAATTGAAAGTTGTCATTGCGCAATTTTCGCATTTAATTTTTTGAGGTTCTCGATTTTTCAAACACAAGATATGTTTTCAAACATTTATAATTTTTAAGTTAAATTACGATGATTACTTTTAATGTTTACTTTCTTTTGTATTTTTATTCTCAACTTTTGTTTCTTGACATAAATGTTTCTAACATATATAAAGATTCAATACTTATTATTTTCAAAATTTATTTCCAAACACAAATTCTCCCATAAAATAATTTTAATCATAAACATTAGAATTTTTCCTATTTTTCAACCACACAATTTTTTTAAAAAATATTATTTTTTTCAAAAAATATTTTTCCCCAAAAAATAATGTTCAAACAGGGCCTCATAGAAAATTAAAATAATAACCATCATGATGAAGAAAAACAAAATCAGTAATTGAACCTCTGTCTTTGAAATAAAAGATTTAAAGATGAAAATCCCAATTTTCACTATGCTGATATCATATGTCTACTTATTTGAATCATTTTAATCCTCCTTGAATCATAACATCATGATGTTATGCATGACAGTGATTTCGTAAGACATTATTGTTTTCTTTCATCTTATCGATAATATTTCAAAAGGGTCTGGTTTTTTTTTTCTGAGAGTATGAATACATAAGGAAATTTATATTATCGCCATTTTTTACAATGGAATAATTTAAGCTAAGCCGTATTCATATATATAACTATTTATAATAAGTTCAATACCCTGAAATAGACGGGATTGGAGAAACAAGCTTATAAAAAATTCACTGCATAGAAAATTACATGATTAAAGCATAAACGAGTAATTTTCGTGTTCAAAAAATCAGAATAACTCTCATTTATATTTACTTATTTAGTGAGTTTAGATAGCCCATTATGTTAACAAATTGCCAATTGGATTCTTTTTCATATAATCTACAAATATGGCATATTGGCATGATCTTGAAATTGAAATACAGTACAAGTGATTCATCAACGAAAAACATGTGGAATAACTCAACTAATTATGTCATGACTCGTGTCCAAAAACAATTATCTATCACAGTCCTTAGATTTCAACATTTCAACATGTCATGACTCGTGTCCAAAATACAAAAGATTTTGAACAAGATCCTAGTGTCGCATTCATATTTTTTTTTAAAGATTTGCCAATTTGACTAGATCTCACTAAAAACAAAGAGTAAAGGTAGGTTAGTATTGAAAATTCTCCAGGTAAAAAATTTATCGGGAAATATAAACTTAAAAATTGAGATGTTGGGAAAATTTTACCGTTATAATGATCGTTCATATCGGACCATTAAGAATCCATGAACTGAAGCGGAAGCTACCTGAATCAGACATGGTTAATGCAATGAATGAATCATATGGTTTTAGTCTTCCAGATTAACACGTAGTTCTTTATTTCTCTTTGATGGCTTGTTAACCTAATTAGGCCCATCATAAAATTAGGAACTTGATTGATGTCTACACAAAAACGTTCACTTTAATTAGATACTTCAAAGTTTAAAATACCAAAACCTTATTAAATCACTTTAAACGGGTTTAACCAAAATTGATAACATTTAATTTAATACACAATATTTCACATATAAGTCACATGTTCGATTAAAATCCTTACATGAGTAACCAGTTTCAAATAATGCATTGGTTTCTTAGAGAAATAATTGCTTCATTGATGTTCCATTTGAACTTTGTTATGGAAGTTCTAAATTGATATTTATGAACATATTAGTCATTTGTTGGAAGAAACAACGTTGAAGGCTTCGACCTCTTCAGCATGCTCTCGAGCAAGTCTAACAGTGTGTAAATGAAGAAAACCATGCACAAAGAAGGAGGGATGTATGCTTGCTCGAGCAGGAGGGGCTGGTTTTTGGTGCATGAGTTAATTGCTTACTTAGTGATAGGAGTTGCACTATAATTTCAATTATTTAAAAAGAAAAAGGAAACCAAACTTGAAACAACATTGCTATACATAAAATCCACTCCATTTTCCAGCATCAAATTTTCCAATGCTAATCCTCCTTTCTGGGAATTAGGGATGGCAAAATGAATCGTCGGTTCGGACTGCTCGTGACTCGTAGCTTGGAACCACCAAGTCAAGGTTCAGGTCGTGCCCCATTTTAGGTCAAAAGCTCAAACCCGAGCCACCCCAAGTGGCTCGCCGAACCAACTCAACCAAGTATAAAAAAAAAAGTTAAAAATATTATTATAGCTAGCGCGATTTCACAGCTGAGTTTATTTATTTATTTTTAAACAAAAACAAATTAAAAAGTAAAACAAAACCCGAGCCAGCTCAGCTTGCTAAGGCTCGAGCTGAAAGCTCAGGTCGAGCCAAATGTTTTTGGCCGGCTCAACTCGGGTAAAAAAAACTCGCCCCTTTTTGACTCGAGCCGAGCCCGAGTTTCAAGTTCCGGCTCGTAGCTCGACTCGACTCGTTGTTGGGAATATCAATCATTTACACTATTGATTCTAAATGGTATTAACTTTATACTTCCATGCCTATTTTACTTTTACAATGAGATTTCAACATGATAGTTGCGCAATTCAGCCTATCAAATATGTAATAACAGTAAAATGTGTATCTAATTTTT